>JAOBRG010341902.1:0-14406 GCA_027574985.1 Umimayanthus nakama | reverse complement strand
GAACTTAACTATTTAGGTCGACCCAAATAGCTATTAGATTCGGCACATGTAAAGTTCGACGTTTGAACTAGGCCTTAATTATCTAAGAACCTGAAAAAAAGACAGAAAGACATTGCTTTATTTGTTTGTTGAAACATAGCCAATTAAGTATGTCAATCAATTGATTTTATCAGTGAAAGTGCTGTTTTCTAGTTTTTCCCTTGCGTCACTGCTCAAGAATGTATTACCTTTAGATTTAACCTTTTTCCGACACGTGTATCTCAGTTTTGGAGTTGTAATCGAAGAATAAGGAGTTATCGAGTCTAGACTCTTTCCTGGAGTTTTTATCGGAGTTTAACGGAGTTCATGATTTGGAGTTTTTCTTTAAGACCCGGAGACAAGATCAGACGTAAGTTACACCTGTCGATATTTTGTTTTTTCGCTTTTTATGCATGAATTTTGATATAGTTTTATGGTTTCCCTTTTAACGAGCAAACGCATGTTTTCTCTAGTTTTCACCGCATGTGATGTCAAGTAAAGTAGTTGGAATTAAAGAATTGACTTTATTGCCGTCTGCTGATATCACTGTGAGTTGAGCTTCCCGAACTCCAGTACACAACACCTCGTTTACGCGACAGTGACAAACCGCTCCACAAGAGCAGTTCGCTGAACGGTGACAAACAGCGGCAGTGGCATAGTCACAAAGCGCCGTTAAATTTTCGAATCCAAGTTGAACAAGAAAGTAACTTTAGTTTTGAAAACTAGATATAATATGCTTCAAATAGACACCAAAATCAACTCTAGAATCCATGTACCAGTTTGGTTTTTGGACGGATGAAAACAGCCCAAAATCGACTTTTTGATTGAAGACCAAAACTTTGCTTCTTCGATGGCCTCTATTTTAAAATTCAAGAAACGTGTTTTAAAACGACTTATAGCAGTTTGATGTGTTAATGACAATGTGTTAGAGTGTGCACTTAGACTTCTGTTTGACGGTCTTGGAGTTCTGTGAGCGCCGGTTAAAGTTGGTCATTTTTGACACCTGCGAAGGCGTCAAATCCACTCAAAATGGCTGTAACCGTCAATGCTCTACTGCAGAACGTAGAAATATCGGAGGCAGTTCATATTGTCATTTCTGATATTAGTTCCCCTAGGCCTTTCATCTGACAAAATTTGGAGGATTTTGTTTTTTCAAAATTTCCGGACTTAGGTGAAAATTACTGAGAGGCGCTCTTAATATACATGCCATTCTTCTACCTGACACTGGTATCATATCTTTCTAATAAATATTAGAACCTGTCTAAGAACCTTAACAGCCTAAAACTCCAGTAAACACCTTTTTAAAAGGCTTTTATATAAGAACTTGTTTAGGCTAACTTGGAAAAACCTAGGTTCTTATACGCGGGTAAGTACTGTTTGCATAAAACGTTTTTTGGGGGGGAAAGAATACTGATCTAAATCCGCTGGAACAAACAACTCTGAAAGAACTGGCGAAAATGTGCGATTTCAATGAGATTGCAAATAAAGTTTACCGCAAGGATGAAGTACTGAGTAATGTACTTTCGTCAGTTGACGTATTTTTGATTAAGTTGTTATTTGTAAGTATTTTTTTTACATTCGCATCGGCACTGGTAACTAAAATCTGGTGCGCCCTCGTCCTTCCCGTACTGAAAAATGAAGCAACTCGCCTATCAAAGCTTATGTTTAAATAGTGCAGTCAGTAAACAACTCATTAGCTCTGTCTACCCGAATAGAAGTGATCCCTCTATGACCCCTACCAACTGTGGTTTATTCAGTGTATCGCCACATCAAAAATATGAATGGGGTCTGATTGGGGTTAACTGATTACTGAGAATTTTAACTGATTACTAAGATTTGAGGATAATTTCAGCCGATTACTGATAAAATTTCAGAAAATTCAAGTGAATTCTGAAAATCGGCTAAAAAATTACTGATTACTGTGCTCCGCTTGGTAGCCCCAACAGGCCGAGTCGTAAACTGTCCGTACACTGAAAACAAGCAGGACACGGACCAATCACAAGCTCGCAAAGAACTCTGGGGGGGTGACCTGCAAATAAAGAGGTTAAAGTTTTGCTGGCACAGTTGGCAACCAAAGCTAAGAGCAGACAGTAAGTTCAAAGTTATTATATGTATTTCCTTGCGTATCTACTTCACGCAAATTCTTCGGTGCTCTCCCGTCATGTTTACATTAGTTTCCAGAGGTTCCAACCCTTCGACCAGTTGCACTTGCCCTTGGTGGTGGGTTATCGAGTGGCTAAGGCAGAAACATCTACTGATCTAGACTCTGTGCATTCCCCCGGAAAATAATGACAATTTAAGTCTCTGGGAAGCAATTTCCTGCATTCTGAGATTGTCTGTTGGGATTAATTTGTTTATTGGGTTAATTAGTACACAATGCATGTAAACGGACCATCTATAATCTCAAATTGTTGAGTCTTAAGGTAACAGATATCTCTGTATGGATTGGTAAAGGGTTTTTATCGTGATCTGTTGATTAATTATTCTGTTAGCTGACGAAGAGTCGATATTGGCATTTTGTATATGTTTTTAAACTGAGCATATTTGAGTATGTTATGTAACTCAGTCACAATTCAAATAGCAGCTCGATCGTCTTGGACTGTAAAGCCCGGCGTACACGAGTAGAAGCAGCCGAGCAAAAAGTCTCCATGTGCGCGTAAATTTGGATGAGACAAAGTTATCAAACATGTTAGATTTTTGTCTCACAACCTCGTGAGGCAAAAATCTCACAAAAGTTTACGTGCACACGGCACGAAACAGCTGAGCTGATGTCTTCGCGAGACTTTTTGCTCAGCTGTTTCCACTTGTGTGCAAGTGGCTGCCAGGATAATTAAATGACAATTGTTATCCCCAGGGCCTAGAAAGTATTTATCCTGAGTTAACTTAAACCAACAGCAAGTTTAAACCCACCATGCAATCGGTATCCAGTGTCATTAGGCTATATATATGTACCCCTGCTATATGTTGATACTGCACTGTAGTTGATTCTTGATGTCAGTTCAATTTTGAATTTAACCAGTTTAAAATTTTTTCCAATTGATTAATTTTTTTTCCTAACTTGTTAATTACCTATTAATAAAAAATGAAATATAAAACAATTTTGACTCTATTCCTATCCTTAACCCTAACCCTAATTTTACCCATTTTAATCCTCACCCTAACTCTATCCTTACCTTTATCGTAACAACTCTAACCCCAAACCCGTAACCCTCAAGGTTTTTTCTTTTTTTAAATGCCAAACCCCATTGGTCTTTACCTGGGCTTTAACACGGACCTGGGCATATCATCTTTGAATCACTAGTTCACTGCCTTAATAAGCTTGGTTTACACTAGCGATGCAAACAGAGACGGAAGTGGAGATGGAATAGCCCTTATGTTGTAATGTGAACCATGAAAATGGAGACAGAAGCACAAGCAGATGCTCGATGGAAGGAATGGATCATCTTCCATCTCCATCGTCGCTCCCGTCGCTAGTGTGAACCAAGCTTTACCAACCGAGCTAGAGAGGATTTGATGTCAGAGCTTACTTTTGGAGTATTTAAGCATTGTTCAAACTTTTAACTATTAAGTTTGAAAAAAGTGTTACTACTGCAGTCAACTTCAGTTTTAACATGTGAACTGAAATCACAAACAAATCCATAAAATAATATAATTTTAGGGTAAAGGTCAATAATCCGCACCACAACGTACTCAATATACCCTGTCGGCCATCTATTGGTCGACTGTAGGCCGTCTGTTAGCTGACTGTTGGCCGTCTGTCAGCTGACTGTTGGCCGTTTGTCGGCCGACTGTTTGCTGACAGTTTTGTTGTAAACTGAATTTGATCTGTGAACAGATGACAATTGTTTTCATCCGTTTAAACTTTTGATAAAAAAAACACTGACTTTAAGACAAGCCGGGGGTAGGGGTTTATTTTGAATATTAAATTAGTTTGAATTCATATTCAATCAGTTTAAAGAACAATGGTTAATCGTTCAGTTAAAATAAGTTATAATTAACTATAGTGAGAAGTAAAAGATTCAAAATCGATTTGCAAATTTCCATTAAAACCGACCCCCTCCTGAAAACTCAAATTTAAGAATAAATAAATTGTAAAATTATTCAATCGTATTCACACTTTCGTGTGGTGCAAATTGGGCCTTATATATTACTATTCTGGCAAAAAAGTGTTTAGTGAGATCGATTAGCAGTTTGTGTCGTGTAAACATGGCTTAAATATTTGCGAACAAGTGAGTTCCTAGATGTTGGTGGAGTGTTGGTGGAGTGTCGGTGGAGTGTCGGTGAAGTGTTGGCCCGACAGTCTGCCGACAGAGTATATATTGAGTATGTTGCAGTGCGTATTCTTGACCTTAACCTAATTATATTATAGAAACAAACATATTTTGTCCTTAAATTTTTTCCATCTGTTGGCAAACAGATCTAGAACTCCAAAAAATGCCAAAGGTTTAATGTGAGCAGTTAAGAACAGTGAAACTCCACCTTACGGCCACTTGTAATGACCAGTTGTTTGGCCCAGCAAAATGTGTTAAATTTTTCAACACATTTTCTTACAAAAGCACAGCGATGCTACAACCCCTACAGTATGTTGATTTGACCACTTTGTTCTAGCTGGGCCATTGGTGGTAGTAATCATGACTATTAGCGTTATACTAGTTAGTACTGTACAGTTTTACCTACACTTTTAGCAGAACATTTTTTGCAAAGTAAGAAAATGTTCAAACTACTTTAGTTAGTTATAACAACCCAACAATAGTTTTCTGCCAAATTATGTCCTTTAAATCAATATGCTTTAAGCCATCTTTAAAAATATTAAGAACTGAATGAGAACTGAAAATTGCATGGTTGTATCAAACAAGAGTATTATCTTTATGACTGCATGGTATATCTTGAACAGTTATGTTAATCTAAATGTAATCTTTACGTGTACCTGTACAATATTAAAATTTTGTTAAATAATTAGTTTAATAACCAAAGTTTTATATCTTGATACCTTAAGATCGACTTCATGCTGCTGTTGATACTCTAGACCCCAAACCAAAGGCATGATTCACTCCGAAAGCTGCAGAAATCTTGTCCAAGGACATTTAGAGGGTACTACAGGTTGTGCAGATGTGGATAGAACACATCCAACAACAGTGATCACCTTCCATAATCTCTGCTACACAGTGAAGACCACAGTGAAAAGGAGTAAAGTGGATAGAATGATCCTTACACAAGCCAAGTAAGTTTATTTGCGGTTGTACCATTTGTATAGCTGTCCCTGGAGACGGCCTGTCAGGAGTTAATAGTATTACATGTTCAATATTGTTTTGCAGCAAACTGAAGTGATCTTTTTTAATTTTACACTTTTAAGATTGTTTTTTTCTCAGCTGATATATCTTACAGTAGCTACCGTATTTTGCCGTGTATAAGTCGACACCAAGTATAAGTCGCCCCCCCATTTTGCAGCCGAAAAAGTGCAAGTTTTAGAGTTTCTGTGTATAAGTCGACCTCAATATTTTGCAAGATAAAATACCTGAGTGAAATAAATTAAGAGACTGTGTGCTGCAGCAACTTGAGTATAAAACTTGCACTTTATTGGCGACCGGTTTCGGTTTTACAACCTTTGTCAAGCCTGTGCTAACTCATTATAGGATGTTTAACTAAATTACTATTATATATAAGAAGTTTTTTTTTTCCGTCTATAAGTCGAGTGCGAATTTTAGACGTGAATTTTTGGTGTTAAAAGGTCGACTTATACACGGCAAAATACGGTAGCTTTCCAGTTGTCTTAAAAGACAAAATTTTCAAACAGAAGAGCAAACAAAATATTTACAAGACTAATATTTAGACTCCATAAACTCAATAAAATCAGTCCTCAGGTTTTGGGAGCTTACACAACTGTATGTCCTGAATCCTGACCTGAACCCTTGGAATCCTGAGGTCCTGAATCCCATTTCTTAAAACCAAAGAATGATATTGTTTCCAAAGAATATAAAACCAAGTACTATAAGATTGTAGTTTTACATGTAATTGATGTTAAAGTGTTGAGGGACTTCCAGCAGCCCAGGTTCCCAGCTCAGTACATCAATTAATTATAATTTTTTTTTTAACCTTATTAATTTATGTATTTTATCAAGTCATAGAGTAAGGTGTTTGTCATAGTTGATGTTTTAAGAGATAAACAAATTCAAAAATACATAACACATATAAGAGTGTCTCATAAAAATCAATTTCCAATTGAACAAGGTTGGTACAAAAATATACCCAGAGAGCAATGGATAGATAACTTATGTTGTGACAACCTTGTTGGAGATGAATTCCAAAATTTCTTTGTATACCAAGAATTTTCTCTCTTTCATACATGTTAGTGTTATTGTATTCTTTTATGTTGCATTTTTTCCCTTTATTGTTGGACTTGTGCTGATGTCAAGTAACACATACATCTGTTTCCAAAATGCCAATAAATTACATGTACTGTTGTTATTGTTGTTTGCCTTGAGACATATATTACATATATCTCTGATTTTCTATTGAAACACTGAATTATGGCTCAGAGTTTCAGCTGTTGTAGCTTTGTGTCTTCCAAACGTCAGATAATGCTCAAGAATTGTTCTAAATTTTTGGGTGATATGATCACACAGACCAGTCGTTTGAAAGCTGTTCTTTAAATTTTTAAAAAAAGGGCAATTGCATGTGTATCTAATCTGGGAAAACTACAGGTGAACATGTTTAGGTCGTGGAACTATTACTGTGTTTAGAATAGAGTGAAACAGTATTCATTAAAAATTCCAAGAAATTATCCTCATGCCTTGTGTTTTGAGTATTAGATTGGAGCAAGTACATTTGTACATGTACTGTTAGTTAGGTTGCAATACATGTTACACATCTATAAGTCTTGGTCAGCGGGCGGTGGTGTCTGCAACAAGCAAAGTCAGGAATCTTCATGTAAGAATACGTGGACAACTTGGTGCTTGTGCAAGGGAGGTTTACTCAATAAATTTCAAGTTTACAAACAAAGTCGATCCTACTTTTATAAGCTAAATGTATTTTCTGTATTCAAAATTAGTAGCACATTTTCTATAAGTGTTTATTCAAATGCTGATTGGCAAAATCCAATATCTTGTGGTCTAATATGTGGGCTACTAGTACACTATATTTTGAGCATATCATCACATGCAATTGTGTACTTGTATTGTGTGTGTGTAAAAATAAACTTTTATCACAGTAGTCATACTCAACCTATGTACATAAATTATAGCAGTTTGTCATTTAATTCCTTTAAGTTAGTCACAGTTATACTGAGCCAACTATAAGAAACAAAATTTATACTTAGTATGTGCACATAAAACTACTGTACATGTAAACACTGGATGTAGAACTTTTTATTCTTAAAGATTTGGTTAACTTGTATATATAATTGAGATTGCAGTAAGCATAGCTAATGTAACATACAGAGTCCCGTCTGTTCTTTACAGTATGTTCCACAAAATGTTCATACATAATAACCACAACATTGTCACTTTCAAAATACTCACAACACCAATTGTTATTGCCACCCAACCAGAGGGTCATTACTATTTAAGATATCTCATTTATTTTCAAACTTTGACCTGTGACTGAGATGTTGGTCATGTTGGGGTGAGGACTGTGCATTGGAAAGTGTACTACCGGTGTTTAAATTAATTGTATGGCAGGAGTTACAGTTATTGTGGGGAAGGGCGTAGGGTACTGAGGAGTCTGTTTATTAGAAAGAACAAAAGGTACATTGTAGTACAGTGTATTTATCACAAGTTCTTTAAAAGGTAGCAGACTTGCTTGAATATAAAATACTGCAGTCCTTTAGTACAAATTTAATAAAACAGGAAGGAAAAAACAAAAAAATGTAAAACAAAAAACAATCAAACCTTAAAAAAAAACATCAGAGTGGCTCAGAGCCCCGAAAAACACTATTCTCTAGTAAGTTTTGTATACATGTTTCAACAGTGTTAAATGATGAAAAGAGTAATATATAAAACATACAATACATCTGTAACCATAAGTAGTTGTAAAAAGCTGGTTCCAGGACACTCATTAATTGTTTATGAATTTTTTTCGGACAATCAGGTGAATTCCCCTAAACTTTACTAAATTTGCAAAATTTAAAAATTGTCCATTAATTATCGTGGATTGTGGAAAATCCACAAGAAATCTGAAAAGATCACATACCGTCGGTTGCAAAGCTTTATTAAATGGAAAAATAACCATAAAAAGTCACGTGTTGTTGAAAATCTACAAAAATGTGTTTTTCAAACCCTAACCCTCACGCTATCCTTATCCTTATCGTAACCCTAACTCCAATTTTAAAAAAAATAATCCAACTTTAACCCTGTCCCCACCATTGGTCCTTACCTTGGCTTAAACACCAACCTTGACATATCATCTTTGGATCACTATTTCACTGTCTTACCAACTGAGCTAGAGAGGATTTGATGCCAGAACTTCTTACTTTTGGTGTATTAAAGCACTATTCAAATTTTTAACTAGTTAGAAAAAAGAGTACTGCAGTCAACTTCAGTTTAAAAAGTGAACTGAAATCACAAACAAATCCACAAAATAATACAATTGTAGAAACAGACATATTTTGTCCTTACGTTTTGCCCATTTGTTGGTAATTAGGGATCTGGAACTCCATAAATACCAAAGGTTTAATGTGAGTAGTTTTAACTTAAAAGAACAGTGAAACCCAACCTAACGACCACTTTGTTTATTAAAAACCTGATCTTTTAATGACCACTTGTTTGGCCCAGCAAAATATGTTAAGTTTGGCAACACATTTTCTCACAAAAACACAGCGATAATACAACGCCTCTGTTGATATGACCACTTTGTTCTGGGCCATTGGTGGTAGTAATACATGTATTAGGATTCCACTAGTACTCTGCAGTTGTACTTCCTTTAGCATGAAAGTTTTATGATATCTTTTGCCTGGAATTTAAATTTCTGTTTTTGTCTGAACTAAAGCTGACGGAATCTCCAAATGACATTGAAACGGATGTCTCAAACAGATGTCGAGTATCGTTCTGATTTTAACGTTTCAACAAGCTTCTTTCGTGAATCTAGATCCAAATTTTCTCCATAATCATCAAAGAGTGTTTTTGTTCAGACTTGGCTGAGATTGTGAAAAGATGTACTACGTACACATCCAACATTATCCCGAAAGGTTTTAGTATTGAGGTTAGCTGTTCAGCGCAATCAACTTCCACCCGTCTGGTCGTCTGAGACGAGCTATATATATATTTCAGTTTCTGGGCAATCAGTTTTTCTAAAATAACTCATTCAAACCTCTTGAACATGGGTTTCAGTTTCGATGGACTGCTGCAAAAAATGAAAAGTCGGTTGCCTGCTGTTGAGTGAGAACCAATAAAACTTACTCCGAAGTGTCTTTCATAAAAAGCTAATTTTGTACATTTGTTTGATCGCTTCTTCAAATCTTGGGGAAACAGCAAAATCATCAAGAACTGTCAATGTATTTGTTCAAGAAAATAATTCAATATAATAAGCTAATACATCATTAGTTTCAGCTTGATTGCTTGCGGCTGGCATAGGAGCTATCGCATTTCTGTCTCCCTTAGTGAAGTTACAATATGTTTTGTTCTTGTTGTAAGTCGGAATTGATCCACCTTTGCTGACTTTGCCTCGCCTGGTGAGATCAAGTACTTTAGACGTTTTACTACGTACTGATGATTGTTTTAAAATCGTAACCCTCTACTCGATTTATCTCGTAAGTTTTAAAGTAACCTTTCAATGCTGTTTCTTTCTGTTCTACCTTAAAATTTTCTGTTTGCTTGAAGATCTGTTTGACGTCATTAGCTTATTAATGGGTTTGGTTTATTCAGAGTATTTTTAATTGATTCAAGATGTTTGAGAACGTACCTCCTAAAAGTTTTCCTTCAACATCTTTTTCGCTCTATAACCCGCTCCAGCTGTCAATCCTGCAAGAACGGCAGAATCTGTAACAGCTTTCACAAGTTTATTCTGTTCAGCCATGCATTTAATTAATTAATTTTTTCTTATTTTATTTGATAATTTTAAGAATTTTTTTTATCGATTTTTAGGTTTTTTGGGATTTTCTTGGATTATTTTGTACATTTTCTATAACCCACGATGTGTGTTTTTTTAGTTTTTTTGGATTCAATGAAGTTTCACAACCAACGATGTATTTTTTTTTGGATTTTTTTTGTAGATTCGGAAGGTTTTTAAAATTTTGTAAATATTTTAAAGTTTCAGGAGAGTTCTCTAAATGTCTGAAAAACTTCCTCAATAATGAAAGAGTGTCCTAGAGTCTGCTTTTTACAATTTTATTATTAATTCTTGTTTGGTGTTCCGAAATGTGTACCATATACATCAGTACTAGTTATGGAATGCTTGCATGCCATGGAATAAAGGCCAAGCTTCACTTGTATTTTCTATATACACACGAGCTTTAAGGCTCATGTGTTTACAAAGAAATGCAAGTTGCAAGTGGCATGTTTCATGGTATCCTTCGAGAAAGCATTGCGTAACTACTTTATCCCATGCCTATATCTTCGGAAAGTTTGTGGAAATTTTTGGGGAAACTTCTCAATTTTACGGAATTTTCCGAAAACTTCAGAACTGCTTCAAAACCGGAGTTTTTTTTTGAGGTGTCTGTACTATTTTTGAACACTTTTCGGAAAATCTTTGGAGTTTTCGGAACTATTCGTAAAATTTTGGAAATTGTGCAAAATGGTTGAATTTATATCTTCGGAAATTATTTGGAATTCGCTCGCAAATTTTTGGAAGCAATTGGAAATCTTCAGAATCTTCGGTTCAAAATTGTTTTTCAGGAGTTTTTGCCTTTTTAAATTTCGGAAAATCTTCGGAAATTTACGGAAACGGTTAAAAAGGTTTTTGAAATTTAGTAGAAGTTTCGCAAAATGTCAAAAACTGTTCAGGAGCATTTAAGATTTTTATAAAATTTCAGAAATCATCCGAAAACTTGCGGATGCGATTTTAACTGTTCGAAAATGTTCGCAACAGTTGAAAAAAAGTGTAGGAGCTGGATCTGAGAGCTCTCGAAAGGACCCAAGCATAACTATTGCGCGCAGGTATCGACGGTAAAATAGAGGGAGATATACAAGGAATAAACGAGAATCCATAACTTGCCGTACGGACCGAGCAAGCGAGGCTAATAAGATGTTTATTATATGGCTTTGTTGGTTATTATGCTTTTGTAAAAATAATCTAGAGCTAGCGGTCCGTACAGCAACTTACGAACCTGGAATCTACCAATCACAGCACGAGAAATTAGTCAGCCATATAATAATACCCGTTACATACCGCAAAATGAGAAGAGGCAGTCCTGGCCTCTGATTGTCTGTGTTTTTAAATGTATTGGATAAATATAAATATATAGTGATAATGATTATACAAAATAGCAGGTGTGACAGTAAACACTTTGCTGATCATGATAGCAGTCATGCATTTCTACCAAAAACCAGAAGGGCCACCTTGTCTTGACTTCATGTACATTTACAGTGCATTGTACTTGTATGTGTTTTGAAATTCTCATGGTGCTTTGAAAGTTTCTTCCGTTATTTGAATCTGTTTGTTTGTTTGCATTGAAATCATAAATTTGTTCGCTGACTTATTCGACATCTAAGCTTGTGTTTTTGTTGGTAGTTGAGAGAGTTGGTGTAGTTCAGTTGGAAAAGGGATTAAAAACGGAGTTTGTTTATATGTTTTACAGCCGATTTAATTTTTCCTTTGCAATTGAAACTGTAATGAACTAATTGTCAAATTAACTAAGTTGAATTTTGTTTCTTGTTAGTGGCATTATGAGACCAGGCATGAATGCAATAATGGGACCAACTGGAAGTGGAAAAACAACGTGAGTTGGAAACACCAAACTGACTCAGCTAAATGTACATTTGTAGTTTATTCAAAGGCAAATTCCTAATGAAGTTAAATTTGTACTTTGGAATTGTTCATCAACCAGGCCCTTTATGGAACTGGTAATATTTCAGAAATAGTGCATTACTGGTGAGGACCGCTTTTTCTGCTGACATTACAAGTTTTTTGATTAATGTTTGGGGTCTTGTACGAGTTAGTGTTTGTTATATTCAATATTTTGGTAGTGGAGATAATTGAGCTTATAACCGGGGAAAGGCTCAGCATGTTTATATAAGAGATAGAATTTTGCAGCGTTTTACAGTGTATTTAAAAGTATTGCTTTACAGCTGTAAAAGTAAACCTTGGTACATGTGCTACTTGCTTGGCACCTGGTTGAAGCCATCAACTAAATTACATGACTTTTTGATTTGGGCGTTCATGTGTTTGCTTGTAGTTGCTCATTTTGCCTATTAATTATAGAAAGATAATATGACGCTGAAGTGCTGCTGAAACGATTTCTTTTGCTCTTTTTTATTGTTCTTGGTGTGTATAAAACATAATCACTACTTTTTAGGTCATAAAATGCGCGATTTTGTGATTGCCAATAGCTAACGGGCTGGGTACAAGTTTTGTGGCTTGTGACCTAAGAAAATGTGTAGCTATCTCCGGGCACTAATAGCTGTACCACACATTCTGGGACATGCGTTTTCAAAAGTGGAAGCTATTCAAGAAAAAGACATCATGTCAAGTGATTCCAAGTTAGAGTCAAATGTCAACTCTGAGGAATGTTTTTGCGAGTCATTTCGATTTGATTTCGCATGTGCTGAGCTCTGTCAAGCAATCGTTAGGTTTTTACTAGCTCCAGTATGTGGTCTGTATCGAAAAAGGTGAATAAAACTGTTGCACACTGTTAAACAAGCTGCAAAACCCACTGTCTGTTGTGTGTTCTGACGGGAATTCTGGAATTACCTCAATACCACAGTCCTTTTTAGGAGTTTTCTTAATCTTTTTCTTAATTTAGTATGCAGTTAAGGAAAAGGCGGTCGATTGAACAAGCATTCTCAAAATGTCAAGAACACAACGCTGCACATGCAGTCGGAGCCTTGAAGTCCACACGTCGTTTCTGCTCAAACTTCATCTGTTTCTTCCTGATGACATGGTTTTAGAGGAAAATATGAAACGGTACCGTATGCCGGTGATTAAAAGCCATTTTGTGCAGCTTGTTTTTTGTCGATTTCTGCCTCGCAAAACTTTCCACAGACACGGTTTTCTTCTTTCTGTCGTCCATCTGCTCTGTCGCAGCAGAATCGCTATACAACTTCTTACGCCACGGGGACTTGTCACGTTACCTTTTGACCCTGAGCAGCATTTGCCGTTTGTAGGTGGAAAACGCAACATGTTGAAGCGCAAAGAAAAACATTACAAGTTTTCTTTTATGGCCAAATTGTTTTTTTGCGGTGGTGTTTTTAAAAGCTCTGTACAACAGAAGAACAGGAAAATATCGTTCAATTGGCACTTTTTTAAAACATTGCAGGTTGCTCGACATATTAGCAGGACGCAAGGACCGCCAGGGTTTGAGTGGGCATGTGTTAGTAAATGGACGTCAACAGCCACAAAACTTCAAATGCGTGGCTGGGTATGTAGTGCAGGTAGGATGTGCAGGCAGGAGTTTAAAACCCAATAACTAAAGCAGACTGTAGTTAATCTCCACAAAATCCAGAAGCTTGTGCTCAAGAAGTGGAGTCATACTTTGCACTAATTGCAACAAACTGTAGAAACTTTCTTTTAGAAAATAGTACTTAACATAATTTTTAAGAGAGATAACAGCGGGCATAGAAAATGCTAAGAGTATAGGGAGACGGGGTTGAGATTACACAAGATTCCTACATGTATTCTGGGGTGATCACCTGGTACATAGTTATGTATTCAAATCTAAATATTGATTTGGTACAGTGTACAGTTATACAAACATGTACAAATGAGTATGCACAATCTGACAAGTTTCCCTAATCAATAAATTAAAATGTATTAACCTTAGTAAATATTTTAATTTTCCAGGGTGATGTGGTTATGGGAACCTTGACTGTGAGGGAAAACCTGCATTTCTCAGCTGCACTACGTTTACCAGGCAAACTAAGTAAACTGGAAAGGGAGAAAAGAGTTGATGATGTTATCAGTGACCTGGGTCTTTCTCAAGTGGCGGATTCTAAGGTATTTCATGCTCTTAGTTGGATGAAATTGCGTTGTATGCGATACTAACACCTCTATGTTGTACTGTGGCTAACTTTGAGCATTACTTGTATTGGGTACCAGCTAGCAAAGTGCTCACTCATTTTCTTGGGAAAAAAAACATTTTAGCAACTGATGTAGTTATATGTTCATCAGGGTGCGAATTTAGGGCCTACAAATGACGAAAATTCAGTTTTGTAGGCCAAGAATTAAGCAAATGGGTTTAATCAACAAAAGTTGATATGGTATGTTTTTCGCCTGTGGGATATAGTGTTTAGCTGACGTTTC
>JAOBRG010341891.1:0-14407 GCA_027574985.1 Umimayanthus nakama | reverse complement strand
GCCTTTTTTCTGCCAGGGTTGATTCTTGTGGATTAGGATGGAGCTTTTAGCGTGTGTTATAATGTTTCGTTCGTCGGTGGTTATATTATCGTAGTTAGAAGCGAAGTCGAGTGCTCTGTATAGAAGGTCCTGGCTGATGGAGGGGTAGAATTCTTCGATGTCGAAACAGATGAAGCTTGCGTGTTGTTTGTTGCGAGTGGATTTGAACCAGCGCCGCTAAGCTTATTATTGTTATTATGTAAATTATAGTGTATATAAGAAGCGACGATTGGAATATTTTTAATTAAATCCCCTGATGAGTGGGCAACCACGAAACAGGCTTGTAGGGATGAACGTGTAGTTGTTTGTCTTTTCCTCAACATAGGCATATATATATATATATATATATAACTAAACAAATGGTAAAATATCCGAAATGATGTCTTACAGAGTGCTCAATACCACAGTGGTGGTAGGGCAAATACACTAGTAATACGAAAAAAGACACGGATCACTTTCAGTTTTCCATTAGTCAGACAGACTGTTTCGTACAGATCCGGTTGGACCTGCACTCGTCAGTGACTAGTTGGGAATGTATTTCATAAACTGTACTCAATCTTCACGCATTTAGCATTTTTTAGAAGGAATTTGCCTTTGTGGCGGCACTTGCTTATTAGTTCGTTCTTTTTGTTCAGTGTTGCCTGCTTTGGCTTACAAATAATAAAATACTTCTCGGTTATTCATAGGTTACATTTCTTAGTGCTGCTAGAATAATGCTGTGCGTGACATAAAATTTTCCAACTCAAGGAGAAATTGCAATTGCTTTCTTTAAGCTGCCAAATATATTTAGTTAATTCCGTGGCGTTGCATTTTGCCTTCGAGTTAAAAGAGGCTTTATGGTTCGCTAGTCTGGATTTAAAAAATTGTGGCCGTCAGCCCAACGTAAGTTTCTGTTTTGCCACCGCTTGTCACACTTGCCTGGTATACTATGTTCTTATTTAAACACTCTCCTCCCAGCGGGCATTCTGTGCCCCTTGCGCAATTGCATTGCTTTGTCGGCTGGTTTAGAGTTTTGCCCCATATTTCGACATGCCATTTTCTTGTCTGTTAAGCTGAGGAATTCTTATTTTTGTTAAAAACAGTTTCAAGTAATAAGGACTTGTAACCGATAAAGTGGCCTTTCACATGAGGATGTTATTACTGAGGTAATAAAAGCAAGATTTTTTAGCATAGATTATTGTGGCCACCGTTGGAACGAAAACACATAAAGTTGGGAAGACAATGTAGACTAAATATTGTAAGCAAAACAGTTCCAACTCATAAGGTTTCTTTTCATTTTAGATGTGGCAAATCATAGGGCAATTTATATGTTTTGACTGAACCCCTTATGAAAAAATACACTCACAAACATGTAGATTTTTTAAAACCAGTAAGGTAGCATAATTGTTGAAAAATGTATAAAGGAATCATCAGAAGTCGCTTGGCATTTGTTTTAAATTCCGGTACGTTCTAAGTACTAACCTCTACCGGTTTATTTCAAACTGGTAGCTATCGCGATGTTAACTTTGTAACAGCTAATCAAGTTTGACGAAATTACGGACATCAGTTTTAGAGTTATTATAATCTTATGTCAACGAGTTACTTGTTTCTTTTGTGTTAGGGATCTGTTTAATAATAAATTAATCGCCATACCGAACGGCACCTTCAAAGGATTACCGTCGTTGGATTACTTGTAAGTAAAACGTTAACCGTTTACGCTAAGAGCAGAACAACAAAATGACTCCTATTGTCGAGTAATTACACACATATAATTGTTTATAAGCTGCGTCTAAAAGCACAAATGTTTCTTTGTAAGGGATCTGACTCGCAACAACCTAGATGAAATCCCACTTGGCACGCTTACAGAGTTATCGTCGCTAACTAGGCTGTAAGTAATACGCCTACAATACTTCAGTCTGAAAACTTGTCAATCATTTCTTTCTTCTTAGGCGAAGTGATTTAAGCAGGACCCGGTTGTTCGAAGAGTAGTTAACTCTATACAGAGGATAAATTCCTATCCAGAGGATAAGTTCGGCATGTTCTTACTTTTGATCGGACAACCACTAGGTAGGATTTTATCCGCATTTTACATTCAGCACGAGGGTCGCCTTCTTTATGCAGTGTGACAAGGATTTCACTAAGGATTTCTTCCGGAACTAAGGAGACGAGAAAATGTGTTGACAAATTCCCTTGTGACGGTCTCAGTGTCAATGTTTTTTAGGGGTACAGCATCCCGATCTTGTAGGAGTCACGCATCATAAGCATTTTAAATGGATGTCTATAGTGGAGGCGGTTCCGAAAACTTGGAAGCAACGACTAAACGTTGAAAACTGTGTGCCTTTTGAAGATATCAAAAAGTTGTTTAACATAAGAAAACATCAATCATAAAAAATTTTTATGACACCTTGAGAAGAAACAAAATAAATTCTCCTACCGCAGGGGATTGGATCAAAAAACACTTTAAGGAAGAGGAAACAGCTGACATTTATACCCTTTCAACAAAGACTAAGAAAAATAATAAAGTGAAGGAAATGCAATATAAAATTTTGAACAAGTACCTGGCCACAAATACCCTTATTAAAAAAGATGAAGTTAATAGACACAGAAAGGTGCGCTTATGCTTAGATGGACGAGAAGAAATGCAATACCTCTTTAACGACTGTCGTTATCTGAGCAACCTCCTTGGTTTATTTTAGTAACTGGTGGTAAAGGGCGATCAACCGTGACGATGAGTTGCGATTTCCACAGGAATATTCATTGAAGTTTAACTTTAAAACACAAGAACAATCGTCATTAGCTCTTGATACATGTATATAACTGTGCCCTACATTACACTTTATTCACTTCCCCTTAAGAAGGTTGGTGCCGAAAAATTTGGAAACTATTACGTGTTTTTTAAATTTTTAACCAGAGTAGCTTCTTTTTAACACTATTCCACCTGGGGGGATGGGGTGGAAAGTGCCTGCGCCGATTCAACTTTCGAGAACTTCCTTAATATTAAAGTAATACCAACCAAATTTTGTCGCTTTTACTAAAATTTATTAGACAACAAATTTCTGGAAAAATTATGCCCCAAGGGTATCACATGTTATCATGGCAACACCGTTTTTGACACCATGTTTACTCAAATTTTGATTTTTTTAGTATTTTTCTCCATTAATTCACAAAATCGGTTAAACAAGTGCTAACTATTAGTCTCAAAGGCAAGTATTCGATATTACCTGTAAAATAATTTATGTTACACGTGACCTGTGACGTCAAAGGTATTGTACAATACGAATTTTTGAAATCCCAGATGGCGGCCGTAAACTTTACACTTTGTCAAAACTGAAAGCTTTTCTTGATCAATTTTCATTTGAAAACGTTGAAAACAGAGCTAAAACAGTTTTAGTTACACTATTAGCGTTAAATACTAGGAATTTCAGTAAAATTTGAAACTTATAGTTTAAGAGCTAATGTAAGGTTTGAACATCAAACTTTCGCTGAAAAAATCTCTGTTTGTATTACTCAATTTTCTTATAACACTCTTATTTATATTAAAAAAGGAAGTTTTAATTACATTTTGTGCTGTTTATTTGTCGATTTTTAATACAGAAACGTCTCTAAACTTTTCTATTTTGGCTTGAAAAATTTTGGTAAAAATAGAAAATTTTGGCATTTATGACATCATTATGGCTTACTGATGACGTCATAATGCAATTAATTCACACCAAGTTAATTAGTTTATGATCCTCTACTACCTCACCAAATTTCATTTCATTATCATTAATAGTTTAAGAGTTTTGGGCCGCGGGCACTTTCCCCCCCCCCTCCCCCCAGATTTAACGACCCGAAAAAAGCCCAGGCGGAATAGGGTTAAGAACTTTTTTAACCATTGTAATGATAGCTTTTGAAAGTCCTGAAATAGATAACAACAATAGACAAGTTTTTTGTAACGTTGTAGTATTTAAAAAAAATGACATACATTAAAATACTTATATTTACCTCAAACTTTTGGTAAATGCGGGATTATCATACTTCAGCCCTGACGCATGGACAACGGTATGGCTTGCTTTTTTTCATGCAGACCTTACATTCGGTTAGTACAAAATTAGTGCTTGGCCTTAAACTCATGGCTCCTTGTGTTACTAGATTTCTGTAGCGCAAAATTACTCTCAACAATTTGAAGGTTTAGTTTTTAACTGATTGATCACTTGTGATTTGTTTGTAAAAGGGCATTTTTTTTGTTAGGCATATCTTTGATAATAAAATTACAGCTCTGACCGAGGGCATATTTGCAGGTTTATCGTCGGTAGAAGAACTGTAAGTGTGCATGCACTAAGTAACTAGCATAATAAACTGGTCATGCTAATTTTGGTCATCCGGTACTGGTGCAAAATATTGGAAGTGTTCTGAGCACAACACTACTAATGTTTGATTTGTTTTGACCTTTTTGGATAAGAAGCAATTAAGTTTACAATTGAGGAAGCTTGTCACCAAGGATGTTGCAAGCGGGTATTGTGGTAGATTGCACCTTTAAACCCAGCTGAAAGGCGTCTTTCTTAATATAAGCCCTTTCACGGTTTTTGCTGTCGTCTTAGCGAGTTGGCGAAGTGGCTAAAAATAAGTGAGTTTGCATAGAACTTTGGCGTCCAATATCTTTAATAAAATTTTAGTTTTAAAATAAACAATGAAATACGATAGTGTTTAGTTACAATTTTCGTTCCGCCGATGAAACGTAAATGACAACAGAAACGCATAGAAAAATTCGTTGTGACGCTTTACTATGCGGCTGTATGCATAAAACTTTGGAGTTCAGTTTCTCTCTAGTAGCATTAAAGTTTTCAGTTCATATTTTATGAAACCAGAGTGCTGTTAAACATATTTGACGAAGAATTTCCATACAGACTCTCTTATTTTAAATCTTTGCCTACTTGCCAAGATGGCGGCGAAAACCATTATAAGGCCTATTGAAGAAAGAACAGTAGTTACTTTAAAATTTGAAGGCTCTTTTTGTTATAGATTCTAAATACAGGTTTTTTACATGAAAGACGCATTAGCTTAGGTTTTCTATGTGGTTGATCAAGGATGGATCCAACCTGTGTCTTACACCAAAAAAGATATCCCTAAATAGCATATGAGCCCTAGCGAAAAACTTTAGTCGTCAATTATTTTGATGTTTCTTGACAGAGATCTGAATAAAGAAATAAATTACAACTTTTCGTTTTTGTTTTATGCGACATCGAAAAACTACCTGTTTAACATTTGACCGAGTGTTTTGGAGCCCAGGTCCAGGATGCATGTGACGTCAAATTGGTGAGACACCTCCAGCGAACAAAATATACATCAATAAACTACTAAATAGCCTTAAAAAAGGAAGAAAGAAAGCACTTGGTAGTCAAACTAGACTCACCATTTTGACGTCATCAGGCTTTATTGCCAAGGTTCCCCCAGCGCGGCCAAAAGACTCGGGGGTTCTTAAAATAACGAATTTTCGCACATTCAGGGTCACATAAAACCGGTAGAGTTAGGTATTTTTAAATTATTTTTTCGATAATTTGAAAAACCATTGTACAATGCTTTTACCATATCAAAATCTGTTTTGGCCTCACATGCACTTTGAACATGTTGATTTTACCAAAAGCAGTAGAATCCTAGATCCGCTCTTGTTTTGCATTGTTTTCAATCTCGGCTACTACTTGAGAGTCAATTAGTGCGGTTATCCCTGTTGATGTATAACTCCGTACTAACTTTATAACAGCAAACTCAGTTTGTGTATTTAAGAGAACACCCGTGCATAAGTGAAGACCCAATTTTTTTAGGTTCCTTTTTGGGAACAGGATAACAACCATCGCCAAGGGAGCATTTTCAGGTCTAACAGCGATACATGAACTGTAAGTAACACGTTTACTATTGTCAGTCGGATTGATAAATGGTCATTTAAGTTAATCCTTCAATTTTATTTCGTAAGGCAATTTTCAAACTACATAGAGGATATTACACGGTTTCCAAAAGATACGGATTTTATCTTCGAGTGGCAAAAATATCTCACGGGTTGGAACAACGCCACGATTTTTAAAAAATCAAATTTACACTGGTCTAACTTTCCTATTCGATCGTTGTCAACTACTGACTGACTTATTATTTACGAAAGTGTCAACAGACAAGGAGAACAAACTTAACCTGCAGCAAACACCTGCCAGTACAAACAGTTATATTTTTAGCAAGTTGTAAATAATATTGCAATTCAACTTTTATGATTGTAAAGAGATTCTAAAAAGTCATCTATCCATTTATCTATCCATCCTTCAAAATCGAGCGACCCAATATAAAAAAAGAAAGCAATCACATAAAAAACACATTTTAAGTTGTATTTTGACTTGCCTAAAAGCTAGTTAAAATTGGAGGCCTTCGCAACAATGAAAATTGCAAATATTTAATCGGCGCTCTTGGAGCAGCGCTAAAAATTTTGAGCTAACTAGGTTAACAGCTTGAAAAAGTGTCATTTAGCTGCAAGCCATACAAAAATAAAACTACAAACCATGGAAGAAGCTAAGGTTTTAGGTTTCTTGAAGAAGCGGATTTTAGTGCATGTGTTTTTAACCGCCTGAAAGCCCAACTGGTACATGAACTTTGGAATTGAATTAACCGTAAATATGAAGTGTGTTGCTCCTATTTTCAAAATCTATAGTTACATTTTTGGTTTATTTTGATGCAAAATTTCTGTGGTGTTTCTTAATTCTGCCACTTGAGTAAATTCTTCATTCGACCGAAAGCTGCTATTAGGTTTCGTGACTAGCGAAACTTCGACAACAATCTTTTGTATCCCCAAGCATTCAACGTATTCCATGAAGAAAAATTACAAGAAATATATGTAAAGAGTTTTTATTGAATTTGAAGTTAGAAACCACCTGAATTTATCGATAACGGAACGATAAAAGACGTCAGCAAAAGACACTACAGTATGGCGTATTATTAGTTGCACAACTTTGCTTTCGTGAGCTAGGGTCACGCACTTGATAAACGGTTTTTTTTAAATAAAAAAAAATAACGATGATCGCTTAACGGGCTTTAGTGGTCTGTATTTTCGACATTTAACTTATGACCGTATTAATGCAAAACAATATTACGATAAACACGTCGAAGTTTTACACTTGTCGAAGGGACATCAAAGTGTTTCGTATGTATGTTTTGATCCATCAAGCTCGATGCAAAATATAAAACACCGTACTTTATAAAAATAATTACTACCCCGACTTTAATCAGTTATATCAATACCAAAATACTCTGTTCTCAAATATCTCGACACATGTTACTAAATTTTAAAATATTCGTCTTGCAAAACAAAGAGTTTTGTTCAACCTTTTCAAACGTATCGTGAATAGACCTGTACAAATCTCCAAATAACAAGAGGAAGACATGGAATAGGCAAATACCTTGTGAAGAAACACTCAAGTATCAAAAAGTCCACACACTTTGGTCACTCAAGAAAAACAATAACTAATAGAATACACTCACTCACTAAGAGTACTAGTAATTATCTTTTTTTTGCATGACCGGTTAATTTGTTCATGAAAACTAATAAATATATAAGAAAATTTGTTTGTCGGCCAGGTATTGCGCAATACTTATGACGTCATCGATCTTAATTGTATTTTATTATGTCGATTAAAATTGCGAGAATATATGTTTGTGACTCTCAATGTTCATTTTCTTTTCAGATCTGTTGAAAAATTGACAGTAAACGAAAAAAACATAAATTTTGATAAAATTTCATAAAAGTACCCTTTCAATAATCCGTTGCCATGGAAACAAAACACAGCATACCCAATAAATTTTAATAAAAATGTAACATGCGATAAATTTTAGGAAAAGTCACCAAACATCAGCACTATAGCTTGAATACCTGAAACGTTATTTTAAACTTAAGTCAAAAGTGGTGGAACCATCACCCCTCCCTCCCCCCCGTGTAAGATCGGGTTAAGCGATCATCGTTATATTTTATTTTAAAAAAACGTTTATCAAGTGCGTGACACAAGATCACAAAAGTAAAGTTGTGCAACTTACGCCTTACTGTAGTGTCTTTCGCTCACATATTTTTTTGTTCAACTATCGACTATTTCAGGTCGTTTCTACTTACAACTCCATTAAATACTCTTTATATAACTGCTTGTAATTTTTCTTCATGGAATGCGCTTAAGCTTGGGGATACAAAAGATTGTTGTCGAAGTGTCGCTAGTCACAAAACCTATTAGCTGCTTCCGGTCGAATAAAGAATTTGCTCGGGCGGCCGATTCAAGAACCGCCACAGGAAATTGGCATCAGATTACACCAAAAACCTAACTATAGTTTTTGAAAAAAGAAGCAACACACTTCATTTTTACGGTAAATTCAATTCCAAAACTCATGTACCAATTGGGGTTTCAGGCGGTTAAAAACACACTAAAATCCGCTTCACCAAAAAACCTAAAACCTTAGCTTCTTTCATGGTTTGTAGTTTTATTTTTGTATGGTTTGTAGCTACATTTTTTTTTGCTAAACAAAGTACTAATGACACTCCTAAGAAGGTAAAAGGTAAAAATAGTTGCACGAAGGCAAGAGGGGTCAAACTGACCCCCCCCCCCTCAACTTTTGACACCTTTCATCCAATTGACTTGATATTTGGTTATATAAAGAACGTTTGATGTAGTTTTAATTAATCGAAACCACGTGGTGTTTAACCCTAGAAGGCAGAAGAGGGGTCAATCTGATCCCACCCCCCTCGATTTTTTTGCTTAATTTTTTTTTTGACCGATTTCCAAAAGCTTTGGCACAACTGTTCTTCGTAAGTGATCAAATCTTTTAACATTTATTAGGTGACGTAACGAATGATGACGTTATCATAATAAGTCATGCAACCTGTGTGTTGACTGCAAAATTGGAATTTTTCGCTAAAAATACGACTCTTATCGCCTAAATAATGACAACTTCACTTCATTTTTACAATTTTGTATATTTCAATCGCTAAACAATGTTTTCTCACCTTTTTGAGTGTTTAATCTGAAAAATCGAAAATCCATGGAAACCAATTAAAAATAGTTACACAAAGGCATAAGGGGGGGATCAATCTGACCCCCCCTCGACTTTTGACACCTTTCATCCGATTAACTTGATATTTGGTATATATAAAGAACTTTTGTTATAGTTTCAATTAATCAAAACCACGTGGTGCTTAATTGGTTTCCATAGCAACCAAACCAAAATATATGACGTCACTGTGGCCGCCATCTTGGATTTTCGAAATTTCAGATTTTCGAATTGAAAACTGAAAATGTTGAGAAAACATAGTTTAGCGATTGGAATATACAAAATTATAAGAAATAAAATGAATTTGTCAGTACTAAGGCAATAATAGTCGTATTTTTAGAGAAAAATTCCAATTTTGTAGTCAACACACGAGTTGCATGACTTATTATGATAACGTCATCAGTCGTGACGGCACTTAATTAGTGTTAAAAGATTTGATCACTAACGAAGAACAGTTGTGCCAAAGATTTTGGAAATCAGTCAAAGAACAAAAATTTTAAGCCAAAAAAATCGAGGAGGGGGTCAGATGGATCTCCCCCCACCCCCTGTGCCTTCTACGGTTGAAATTTTTAGCGCTGCTCTAAGAGCGCCGATGTAAATTTTGCAGTTTTCACTGTTGCGAGGTCCTCGAATCGATTCAAAATGGCTAAAACGTTTAACGCTCCCGTCCAGCGCATAGATTAAACAAAGCTAGTTCATATTGCCATATCTGATAACAGTTCACTAAGAACTTCCAATTGGCAAAGTTTGGAGTTTCGACTTTGGCAAAGTTGAGCGACATATTTGATATTTACTGAAAGCTGCCTCAATTGGTAATTGCGTTCCACGAAGGAGAACGTATACCAATCTTGCCGTTGTGTGCGGGCTCAAACTGGATGCCATAAGATTTTGCCGAGCGATTTTTGTCTGGTTGGTTGACTATCACAATAGCCTCGACTTCATGCGCGACCATGAATGACTTGGTAACAACACTTGCTAGACGTTGCAAAATGATTCGTTGTGTATGATTTTCGTCGCTGATTTTTTATGGTTTAGTTTAACCCTTTCTTACACGGGGGGAGGGTACAAAGTGCCCGCGCCATTTACAACTATTCATATCTTTGCAACGAATACTGCTACTGCAACGGAATTTGGTGACTTTTCATGAATTTTTACCGGGGAAGACAATAGCGTGCTGATTATGCACAAACTTTTTTAGCTGTTGCCATGACAATAAATTTTTTCAGGCCCACTTTTAAAAATTTTAACAAGTTTTAATGTATTTTTTAAATGTATTTTTATTTCAGGTTTTCCCATTTAATTGCTTTGTTTAAACAGATTGGTGTCATTTTCAATGTTTCTGACCAATTTTTAGTTGATTTTGCGCAATTTTTGAGTTTTTCAAAAATCCAATATGGCCACCATGAAACCGACATGGCTTCCTATGACGTCATGATGGCGTCATGGGATGGTAATTAATGACTTAATTAATTGATTTTGGCCTTATTAGTTAGTGTACCAAGTTTGGTTGCAGTAGTTTATCTGTTTTAGAGAAATAGGCCGCGGTCACTTTGTGCCCCTTCCCCCCGGTAGAACCAGCCTGAAAAAGCCCCTGTAAGTTAGGGTCAAACTATGTAAAGAAACACGAGTGGAGATAGTTATCATAACACAAGAAAGTTGTGCAATGATGTATCTTGCATGAAAGAAACTTTGACAATGCGTTTCGCATAAGTTTCGATGTCAAGGTCACTTCCTTCTATATCGAATTATGTTTCAAACTTCTATCCCTACAGCTAATTTTTCAAATGATTAAAGAGATCCAATGCACTACACTGATCTGTGATCACTTCTAGTTTTACTTGTTATAATTGAAGTAAAAAACACGGAAAAGAAACATGATAAATGGTAAACTTACCAAGAAAAAGGGGTTTTTAGATTAGCATATTTAGTTAGTGGAGCAGGGAAATAATTGTTGCACTAAGTCGGAAGACATATCACTGTTATAAGTACCGTAATCGGCAAATACATGTATAAAGGTGCAAGAGTATTAGTGCCATTATGAAAATTTTTTAAAGTCCTTTCAGCTCTCGCACTTGTATTTAATCTCGGAAGTAAGTGCTGTTTTGGTATATCCTAACATTAATCTTGTAACAGCAAACTAAAATGATTAATTAACGGAGAACAGCTTTAGAGTGAAGTCAAAACTGTTTCTTTATTAGGGATCTGCATGGCAACTATATAACTGACATCACAAGAAACACATTTACAGGACTATCGTCGGTAGAGATATTGTAAGTAACACATCTAAGAACGTCGACCCTACATCATCCTCATTCAGTTCTTTGTCATTCTTAATACAAACTCTTAATCTAATTCTTTCCACTGCTACATAAGCTCAAATACGAGTTCTAGTCTGCACTGCGTTTTTTGGTTTCCGCCATTCAAAGACAACAGCAAATATAAAACAACAATGTTTGTACCATTGAGATGTTTAAAAATTATTTTACATTGAGACAAATAATATCGCTTGAATTTTGTGACTTGGAAGAAATTCCCAAAACTAATAACTTTATTTTCAGGTTAAAACTTAGATTTCATAGCTCAGAGTCAGTTTATCACAAAAGGAAGAAAAACTAACGGAATGTCTATGAAATGAATGTAAACTTGTGTATGTTCTTTGTTAGGCTTCTCCATGACAACAGAATACAAAACCTTACCAACGATACATTTAGAGATTTAACGTCGGTAACGGATTTGTAAGTAACGCGTTAACGAATGTTAGACTGATACCTCGGTGTTTCAAATTTTCGCTTTCCTTAAAGTTTGTTCCTAAAAGCTCATAATCACTACTCATTACCATCGTTTTCAGTGTTACTTTTCGGTTTTGGAAAAAATAATTAAACTAGATTGTTCAAAGCAAACGATGACAGAAACACTATCAACACAAATTTTCATTTTAACGTCATTTAGAATTTGGACATTTCTTAAAAGGAGGAGACTGTTAATTATTAGTTTAGGTGTCATGCCATTATAAAAAATCATTAACACACTGCATCGATAAGATAGTTGAATAGAATTGCAGTTCAGTAAATTATTTACTTGGACTTTTTCAAGCTCAGAAAGCACTACAAGAAGCATGCTCGTTAGTCTTAAGTCATCGTTGAATTATAAATGTTCATTAGAGATATTAAAAGTTGAAAAGACTTTTGAGTGTGCCCAAGAAAAGACCAGGCAGATGGTGGCAAAGTTCACTGAACAAATGGGTTTGATCAATAAAAGTTGATATGGTATGTTTTTCGCCTGTGGGATATGGTGTTAAGCTGACGTTTCGAGCGTTAGCCCTTCGTCGGAGCAGACTGGTGGCACAGTTCGAATAACAAACTCGGCTCATATTTCATTGAAGGTTGCCATTTGGTGAGTTGTTAAGAGTGATAAACTACCAAAGCGACTGGACGTTGCTCATGCGCAGAATTGGCGGATTTTTTTTTTTGACCTGACTTTTTGGATTTCTAGGTTATTTTTAGCAGAGAAAATAACTAAAGTGTGCACTCTTTTGCAATGTTTCGGGACACTCACGAAGGGGATGCACCATCTAACGTGTGCAAACACAAACTAATTTGGATAAAACAAAATTCTGCTGCTTTCCGTTAGTTTGAACCCCGTTTGGAATACCGGGAAAAGCCACCCAAAAATGCCTAACTTTTTGTTAAGCTTGTTTTTCCACATGGAGCAGCTAGTTAGCTAGATTTTTCCAGTTGCAATCCAATTAAATATATGTAACCAGACAGTAAAAACTTTCAGTTTACCCGTCGTTTTAACGGTATGGCAAAAACAACCTTTTCGAACTGCTCTGTTTAAACAAAGTGCAATTTTCGATCAGATACACTACAACAAGAAAAAGGTAAATGGCGTTCAGCTTTGAGTGGATACGATGTAATTAACTCTCCCGTACAGCAGATACCCTTGTTTTAGGCCATAACAGTAACATTTGCACATTACCGCGTCATATTATAACAAACGTCTAATTTCCTAAAGTTCTTATTCTGTTTGAAGTAACTTCTAAGTTGCTTTAAGAACAGTAAGAGAGAAAAGCTTACTTTCTATAAAATACTAGCTTCGTTCTGTGGTTATTCTCTGAATTGCCTTGAATCGAAAACTAAGCAATTCAAAGACAGGATTTTCAGAATTCTCCAGAAAGAGTAGGAGCGTGTTTATGTTTATCACAAGTATAAATGAAAAGTTGCGGAGGAAATTCATACATCAAGTTGGATTGCTGACTTTGCATGCTCTTCGTGACTTGTCTTCCAATTCTAACACTTCAAACATGTAACAGATTGCTGTGCAGTTGAAACTTAGTGGCAGTGTTGTCAAACCGAACTGTGGCAGTTCCTTTGATTATGTGCCCACGTGATGAATTGCGCCGCGATGAAGATAAATTGTAAAATATAAACATGTCAATTTAGTCCGGCAGAATGGTGAAATAATTGCTCAGTTTCTGCTAAAAGCACCAAAATTGGCACAATGTTAGCTTAGGAGATACTAATCAATATTGGATATGGACCCCATCGAAATCTATCCCATAATTCCAATTAATGGGAGTTTTGTATGCGCCTTCCAAATTCCAGCATGGAAACGAGGCTGACACAAAATATCCCAAGTACAAGCTCTGTTTGCGTATGGAAAACAATGAAATACCAGCAAAAACGAAAAGTTATGTAAAACAAACACCTTTGAAGAGTTATGGAAGGTCACGTGATGGCATAGCTTGGAAACGAGGCTGAGGCAGAATATTCCAAATATGAGTGTTGTTTACATATGAAAAACGGTATAAATCCTGAAAATATGAAGATAATCTACATCGGGGAAACATCGGGATATTTTAAGGGTATATACAGTGTCATGTGATCTTTTAACGGCCACAAGGCTGCCTTTGGAATTGCACTGTAGTAGCACGCATAGCTCAGTTGGTTTGTGCGCGGCCCTCCAAGCTAAACGTTCCCATTTTCTACCCTCGGTGACTATTACGTCTCTTTTAACTTTCTTCTATTCCGTGTAGCTTTAGCTTTTAACTCCTGTAAAAGGGAACACTGACAGAGGAAGGGGATAAAGTGCGCCTCGACGACGCTAAGTCTACTGTCATGTGTTCTCCTCTTTAAGGTGGCTCGAAATAGTTCCTTGGCGGGCGCGGCCTAGGCCGCTGAACACTGCCAGTGAATCACGGCCGATTGCGTGTCCCTGTGCGCGCGTCCCATGCTCACGCATGCGCAAATGGCGATCTTGTACCCTCAAAATTTTTGGAAAACTTGGATTTCGATCAAAAATATCTCTGAAAGTTGACGGTAAAAATTTTTCAAATTTTGCACAG
>JAOBRG010341880.1:2004-14407 GCA_027574985.1 Umimayanthus nakama | reverse complement strand
AGGGGTCATTCAGGCAAAATATGAGCAAATCGAAAAAATCTCGACTGACCAAAGATTTTTGATATTTACTGGCAGCCGCTCTTAAGGTTTTCAAAATGAAAAAGTGCAGAATAAATGACACCAAAGATCGACCAATAACAGACATGATGCCACTTACATGGTGTGCCTGGCCTTTCCTCGCTAAGTTTCTTGGCGGCAGCAGAGACTGTGGAGGAAGCCACATTATCTTGGCTGACCCCCCTGGTTGGGGTAGACGACCGGCTGCTCGTGGTGGTACTCGATACGCTGCCCGAGCGCGAGGCTTTGTTCTTCTTCCCCTTTTTCTTCCCTGGAGGTCAAATCAAGGCGGTTCTTATCTTGTCTCAATTTTTTTTATCAACTGATACGAGATGATTCTCGTTAGTGTTATCACTGCAATCTTTTGCAGACTCTGAAATTGCATATATATGAGCCAAAGTCAGCTACAGCTAAAACATTCACTTTCAGGCACCCTCAGATTATATGACATGGGATTTTAGTGGTGTTAACAATTACAAAAATCTTTAAGATTACACTTAATTGCTGGCCTCCTACGCTCAGGCATTCTGTGAAGCCTATAGCGTCTAACTAACTGATTCGTTTTGCAATAGTAAGATAAATAGCAAAACTAACAGGATCACAACTTTGGTACAGCTCGAAGGGAAAAGGGAAGGTTTTCTAATTTTGTTTTGCCGTGATAAAGAAATCTATTAAGAGCCGCTCTCTGTATTTTTCGAGAGTCCGGCGACACTCGCCAAAAAATCAATTTTCTGATATTTTGCCCAAATAACCTCTATGGTAAGTTATTTTCGAAAATAGCATTCAAAGGTTCAGCTGCATTTTATTTTTTTCAAAATCGAGAAAAATGGGAAAACGCCATTTTCGTGTCCGAGTTCTGCTAAAACTAGCAGAAAATGAACCATTTTCTACTCGCTCGTTTGGAAAAACGTAGTAACTTCTGACATTGTCCTTTAGATACAACAACAAGTATCTCTTGCTTTCTTTAAAACACTAAATTTCTTTTGAATAGCTCTAAGCAAAGTAATATTTTGGGATTGCGTAAACAACTCAGTTGCGACTCTCGCGCAAAAAGACAAACTTAGACCAATTTCCACACTCCAGAACTCTACTGATACATGTATTTAGCAATCCAAAGTACACCCATCTTGTAGCAAATCGTTTATACTTTAATGTGTGAAAATTGCAACGACGGCCCGACAAAACTTTTTTGTCGAGAAGCATAAACGTGATAGTCACTTTTGCATAACGAGCGCTGACGACAACTTGAATAAACGACAGCGAGTCGGTGTGAACAAGTACAAATCCGTTCACAAAAAGAACGATTATTTTTATAGAAACGTTTTTTTGCACTTTTTTAACCGATATATGCTTGCTCTTTTTAAGAATGATATTAACTGTAACTCCAAGTGCTTGTTTGTAAAGAATACTAATGTTTTAAACCAGTTCGCATTCACGCACAGCACAGGCTTGAGTCAGTCGCAAATGGAAGAAAACATTTTGCTCAGTACTGAAACTAAAACAAACCTTGCTAAAGTTATATTATTCCGGGTGCATCTGAAATCGATAAGCAGAGTTTCTGTAGCAAATAAATAACAAGTTATTGTGTTATAGTTTAAGTTTATACATGCAGTTAAATTTGGTAGCATGATCAACGGATAGATTTATGGCAAGTTAAAAATGTTTGTACACTGTGTAGACATATTTAATTAAGAAAGAAGCCGAATTTAATACTGAACACAAAGATTATCGAAATAAATTGCTAAACAGTTGTCTTAACAAGTAATTTTGAGAACAAATCATATCCTTACTTAAAAACTGAAGCAAAAAAGTAATTTAGAGTAGCAATACGGCAACGCGACAGCAACAAAGGGTGTTCGTTTCATGTTTGGCCGATTCGAAACGACAACAACCTCCTCATCATACCTGAAGTCTCCTTGACTGATTGTTAAAACAACCCATCTTTTCTGTTTCATCTTACTCAGTTGTAATTGGACGACGCGAACATCGACAAATACTTTCACAGCTATAGTCAGCGTGTCATGTTACAGATTAAAAACAATCATCTTGACTTTAGGCACGATTGTGCACACAACAACCTTGCGTAACGTGACTAATGTCTGTTCTGGGGAGGGGGTCTAAGTCAGTAATAAATTGACCGCGCAAGAGCAGAAAATTCAAGATTTGGGCAAAATATCAGAAAATTGATTTTTTGGCGAGTGTCGCCGGACTCTCGAAAAATAAAGAGAGCGGCTCTTAATACATGTATGTAAAATTGTACACTAGAATCCAAACCTTTCTTTTTAAGTGCTTATAACCCCTTGGCAGTTTTGGTTAATTTAATTTCGGGGGAATAGTGGTCGAACCGATTTCCTTTTTTTGCCGTTCATCTCGGCGTACATCAACTAAACTGCCAAGAGGTTATAGACACTTTAAGGTTCCTACCTCAAGCAATTTGGTCAGTAAAACTTCAGTGAGTCAGAATTTTCTTAATTGTCTCTAGAACCTGCTCTAGAACACAGTTAGCTGTCGTTGAAATCGATGTGCAAATCGTGATGGGTGAAACGACGAGGGATCGACTACAACGTCACTAGATGTAGCTTCGGATATGACTTCAAATTTATGTTCATGGCAGTTTCCCATCGAAAACGTATAACTGTCGATGGGATTTGTAAGAGTCGATGCTACTTGTAACACACGTCACTTGTTGATTTTGCTAACAACAGTCCATGTACACAATTTGCAAAGGTCATTGTCATTCGTGACGGGAGATCTTGACTGTAACAGTCGATCGATGGCATTTCATCAGTACAACAAACGATAGCAATTACAACAGTTGTTGTCATTTCTAACAGTTTGATGTTAACAAAAGCTGTGCCAATTGTAAGAGTCGATGATAATCCGAACAAATTCCTTGCTGTTTTCATAAAGAACATCACGAAGTATTGATCACGGAAATACTTGTAACTAATAGTAACCCTAACCCAAACCAAACCTAAAGAAGACGTTAAACAGGCAAAAAGGCAGCAAGATTAGTTGAAGAAAAGAATATTTTAAAAAGCTGGGAACGCTAGCACTCCAGCCTCTGCCAGCTGCCAATTCGTTGCCTTTGATCCATTTTTGCTGTATGTATGCTACAAATGGTAATGACTTTTTACGAAAGACAAATCGGACATACTACAAAGAAAAATGAAAGTAAGAACTGAAAATGGAAAAAAGAACAAACTCAAACCTGATAGGAAGAGGGCAGACGTCCCTTTCATGTCATCCGAGTCGGGATCCTCCTCATCCTCCTCCGAGGAATCCTCTCCCTCCTCCCTCTTCAGCATCTTCCTCAGCTCCTTGCCCACCTTGTTTAGGTCGTCATCCTCGCTCTCACTGGAGCTCTCCTCGGCATTCAGGTCGTCCACTGCTGTGGGTTTTGAGGCGTCTTCCGCTTCCTCTTCTGCGGGGAGGACAGTTCAATCAATCAACAACTTTACTAAGGTGTCTAACCGCCTAGCTAGGGAAGGCTCTTACTAATATACATACATACATATGGTTTATTTAGACACTGTTTGAATCATCAGTGTTACATCAGTTAAAATATGGATATATAAGGACACATGTTATAAAAATACATTAACTACACTGGTTTACATGACTGCCGTGTGGGGAACCAATCATCAAAATATTAGATTTATTTCCCGTTTGAATTTTGCAAGCGAGAACACAAATAGATGGGGACACAAATAGATGAAAACTTATCTAAAACCTAACATCTAAAGATTATTTACATTGTTCTGAATAAAAATTGAAAACTTATCAGGTCACATGCAGATTAGCAGGGGAGGCGTCCAGTAGCACGCTGAACTCTGGCTTTAGTTCTCGTGTGTTCATACGAATATATTTCGGGACTCGCAATCAACATTTGTGGCACAGTGGTAAGATAATACTATCTGCAAATAATCTATTTTATAACTGAATTTGTTACTGAGTCACAAATGTCGGTGTCGAGCCCTTAAAAATGAGTTCTGTTCATCACTATCCGTGGTACAACTGTTTTTGTTTCTGTAAAATCGCATTCATGATAATTCCAAAAAATATCAAAATCGCGATTTTGAAGACCATGACATATTCAGCATTTACCCATTCAGCTCGTTCGAAACATATAGTTATATTTTACCCTGATCAGTCAAGCTTTTGTTTACCAGTCCCAAACCACTGCAAGCAAGTCAAGTGCATGGCTAAAATCGGTAACCAATTTGACAAAATATCTGGCAGACTACCGTAAGATTTAGTGTAGAAGGCTCTGGATGTTCCATCAATGGGGAGTGAAGTGGAATATTGTTCACCTCACTATGCAATGTTCAGTTTATGATGTCGTCGTTATTCCAATATTCCAGAATTAAACATTTCTGTTTCTCAGTTTGCATCAATCCACCTAATAATATACAGTTCTGCAGTAGAAAGGTATCGATATTCTTACTAAAGATTCTGATACAACTTTACCTACCGTTATTACCCTCGGCTACTGTATGATAATTTGCTGAACTTTCGAAGAGTAATAAAGTCACACTTAACTGGTACACCCTTTTCGATAAGCAAGCACAAGCTAACATTTTTAAAGTGTTTAATTCTGTATCAACAATGGATGAACTCGTCCATAAATACTTATGTAAACAGGAAAACAATCCACACTTACAGACGAGTGCTTATAACAACAACAAAAGAACAACAACAAGCCTTACTTTACCCTCGACATCAGACTCGTACCAAGTCGCTTTAATTGGTACGCAAAGGATTGTGGGGTTTTCTCGAGTTCGACCTGCCCAAAACCCTTTGCGCGCCCCTCATTTCCTTCACAAAATCCTCTGTGTCTTCTCTCTTCCGCCACCTAAAAGCGACTGGGTACGAGTCTGCCTCTATGTAGCGCTGACGTACCTGATGAGGATGAATCGGACATGTAATCAACTTCCTTGGAGTCAAAGTAGCCATCTTCTTCAGAGGAGGCGATGTCACTTTCTGCATCAGAATCTTTCTTAGACTTCTGTTTTTTCTTCGAATTTGCTTTCTTTTGATTGTTCTTTGCCGTTTCTACAAACCAAATCTAATGAGTTTGTGAAATGTCACTTGTTTAGAAAGATACAGCTATTTCAGAAAAGGTTGTCATAGTCAATAGTCCGATTCTGGAACCGAAAGGAACTATGGGATCCAAGCAGCACAAATAATCACTACTGTTAGCATCGACTTTGCAAAATATGGAATGCAGGTTCATCATATAATGCCAAGGCAATGCAGTGACAACCTTACCCATTCCGGTACGTGTTATTTTGAAACTATTTTCCAAGTTGATGATAAAAGCTTCTACACTCACCACTCTTGGCGTCGGTGGCGTCCTCGTCTTCTTCATCATCATCTTCGTCTGAGCTGAGCTCAAGATCATCGTCATGAATTCTCTGCAACGTTTGGTTTAAAATAGATCATCCTAATTCAATCATTTATATCTTCCTAATATCATCTCAGTCTGACCCACTGAAAACTCATCACCTTAGCAAGTCGCAAGGTTTTTCATCCTAATGTATATTTACTAGTAAACACGTTTTCTCTGTCAATCAGTGCTGCTTATACACAATTAGTCTCATCCGAATACTGCAGCCTAATTAGCAGGGTCAGTAAAAGCTGTGCAACTATGATCTTGCGAGAAACAAAAACTTAAAAATCAATCTTCACCATCTCAGTCGCTAAGTAGAATCTGGTATGACCGCTAAAAGACCCAGCACAACAGAAATCTGTGCATGTAAAAACCATATTGAACTGCCTTGGAGTCCTGTTTGACTTTCAACAAATCTTCTCGGATTCTGTGGTACGTACTGCGTTTCATCCGGGTACGCATTGAGTTGTTCCAATTGTATCCTACATGTGCTGTTGGTAATGTGATTTTATGGTATGTTAAAAATAACACCTGAAGAACCAAAGTTCGGCTTGCTTTGTACTTGTACATTGGTATATTAGTAGACTAATTACTAACTAGATATTCACTTCTTTAATAGCAAAAAGCGTACTTCTCATGTAGAAAACAGTCGATATACTACAATTACGGTCTAATAACGCCCAAGGCCCGAAGGATGGAAGCATTCAGTTTGACAACCAACTACAAACCTGAGGAATGTGGCACAATTGAACGCCTTTTTATAAAGTTGAAGTTTCAATCTGACCAGTACCGTACATAATGGTTACAGGTCATTTCGTACCAAAACCATTTCGTACCAGTCATTTCGTACCAAACCTCGAGTCATTTCGTACCACATCTCAAGTCACTTCGTACCAAACTGAAATCCACTTCTTATCACAATCATTCCACACTGTATTACTTTAATATCTTGTATTAAGGAAAAGTAAACAACATTACACTGAAATTTGTTGTCAACTGCGTACTCCCATGTATGCCTTTCAGTAAGCATTCTAGCAAATAAAAATACACCTTAAACCAAAAAACCGTCCATCCCCTCCCCCCTTTAAGTGATTGGTCCTTTACCATAGTTGATGTAATGCTGGTGATTTTATTCTTCGTCTCTTGCTTCGCTTCCTCCTCCTCCCCTTCCTCCTTGTTCTCCAGACGTTTCTTTATCATGAGAGAGAAATAGTTCATCGTCTTGTCCCTCTTGGCAAACTCTTCTTCTGCATCATCCGCTGTCAGTGTTCGATAGCTGATATCCTGGGTGAAGTTGTACCATGAGTGAACAGGGACTGCCTCAAACGTGCCGTCAGGTGTTTGAGTGAGAATGTAATACGCCGAGTTTTCATTGATTCCAGCTTCCTTACGACCCGAGTACCTGCAGCAAAATCACAACACATGTTACATGTCGCTCAGTCCTCATCTAATGTCGCCTAATATCGCCTTGTGTTGCCTAATGTCGCCTTTTGTCACCTAATAAGTCGCCTTATGTTGCTAAACGTCCCCCAGAATTGCCCAGTACCACCCAGAATCGCCTAGTGTTGCAAAATATATAGTCAATTTTTTTGCAAACAATAAATATTATTAGGATCGCCCCACTGCATCTCGTCTTAAATCGCAAAACATCGTAGCGAGGCAGGGGCCCAGAGAAGGCCTTACAATGAATCTTGTGCACCTGTATTTTAAACGCTAAATAGAAAAAAATCCTTCTTGAGTTACTGTTTATATACATTCAAGTACTTATTTTTAAATCCCTATAATTTCTATCTTCAAAGAATCAGGTACTGTAAACTCACTTTTACACTACTGGCCTCGACTTTGTGTTGATACATGATTATCCAAATACGTTACTGTATACCACTAACTTCCAAGGCTCTTTTGTTCAGTACAAAGAGTTATCTATATTCATCTAATTCTCACTAATATTTTTAAACATCTATATTTAACATTTAGTAATAGTAAAAGTTATGAGCCTATAGTCTTTGTAATCAGCAGCAACTTAAATCATTTTGAAATCGGAGGAACAATGATTCACGACTTTTAATGAGATATACAGTACATGCACTTGTAGGACTAATGATTAAAACGTCAGCTTTCCATCCAAGCTGCCAGCAAAAACCATACCATTAAATTCTCTTGCCACAGTTCTTGTAATCAAAGTGAAATTCAGACCTCCAATGTTTAGAAATTTTAAGCAAGCAATATGTTTCTTCACAACCACATAAATTGGCAAAAAAGATGCTTTTATATAAAGTATGATAATTTATTAAAACAGTGCCTCAACCAAAGGCGGCTGGACCCCCTTACAAACTTTGGTATCCCCCCTTGTCTGAATGGCACTGAATACCAGACAAGTTTACCTCCTGCCACCTTTGCCTCCAATTTTCAGTTGCCATGGCGCTGACTCAGGGTCTTTTGCTTTTGGCATATAACCTCTTCTCCGCTTGCGAGCCTCTTCACGTCTCTCCCGACCAAACTCACTACCAGCACCAACCTTTGGTGTTTCGTCCTCCTCTTTGTCCCCCAACGCAGCAGCAGCCCTTCCCATCTGGGCCTAACGTGACAAAGGATATGCTAGGCATTATCAGTGCGGAGACTTTTATTCTTTTAAAAAAATCTTTATAAAGGCACATTTAGGGGCTCAGGGCCAAGCCCACTCTCATTGGCCGAAAGGGCCAAGCCCCCTCACAATAGCTGACAGGGCCCAATCCCCCCTCTCATAGGCCAGCAGGGCAAATTAAGCACCCCTCTCATTGGCAGACAAGGCCAAAGTCCCTCTCTCATTAGTCAATAAGGCCCAAGCCCCCTCTAATTGGCCAACAGGGACCAAGCTCCCCTCTCATTGGCTGACAAGGCCCAAGCTCTCCTCTCATTGGCCCACAAGGAGTAAGTCTCCCTTTTCATTACATGTTAACGGTGTGTATCAGTATCTCTGGTATATCAATCTTGAACTACATTCAAGTACAGTTGAACCTCCATAAATCGAACTCTGATAATTCGAAGTCCTCGCTTATTTGAAGCAAAATTCGTTTTCCTTGGAGTGCTATACAATTGATCTTTTACTCGTTCATTCGAACCCCCATTAATTCGAACCACTTTCCTTTCCCCTTGGGACTTTGAATTAACAGGGTCCAACTGTAGTGAAAAGCATTTCAACCTTTGCATCCCAAACTGTTTTTGGTGCATTCCAGTGTTCTAGCCAGCTTTGAAAACAACAGGGTGCTCAAACTTGCATATCATTAATATGCATGGGAAATCTTATAATATTGGATTTTTTTACCTCAAATCTTTATTAAGACAATGTAGAGGATCACAAAAATCGACAAACTGAAAATACTGTTTCCAAATTTAACTAATACACTGATACACTGAATGCTTCACTCAGTCTGTCACCAACATCAAATCATCAGCACACGTATTTGAGGGATTTTTTTGGGGGTCTGTGGGTCAATGAAAGACAAGGGGGTGTTTTTGGCTGCCAAAAAAATGCTGGAATTTTTTTGGTAATAATAAAAAAATGTATACTTTTCATCAGTTCAAATTAACAACAACCTAATCACAATTTACTGTTGGTGTGGGATTTTGGGTATATGCTAAAAACGTCGGGATTATTTTGGGGAGACAAATTCTGAAGTTGGGAGTCTTTTGGAAATAAAGTATGAACCTCTTCTGGAACCTTCTATGATTAAAATATCTGATTTGGGCCCCTGGGGGAAACAGACACTCAGCAAATTCACTGTACCTTGTTGATGGCTGAAAGGTCCATCTTGCCTGGGGTGTTGAACCTCATCATGTAGTATTTTTTTGACAAGTTCCTGCACAAATAAGCGTAATATATTATATGGCTGACTGATTTCCCGTGCTGTGATTGGTCAATTCCAGGTCCGTAAGTTGCCGTACGGACTGCTAGCCATCGATCACCTTTTCCAAAGCAGAATAACCAACCAAGCCATATAATAAACATCTTATTAGCCTTGTTTGCTCGGTCTGTATGGCAAGTTATGGATCCTCGTTTTTTCCTTCCTTGTTTTCATGGCCCGCGCGCTTCGCGCTTTGGCCATAAAAGGAAGTAAAAAACTTGGTCCATAACTTGCCGTACGGACCTCGCACTCGGCTAATAAGAGTTTATTATTACTAATTTTAAAATTTTAACAGCAATGCTTTAACACTTACAGCCACAGCCAGTCTATCAGCATGTGTCTTTACCTTTCATTATCCATTCAAACAGGTTGCTTGGTTACAAAAACGGCAGTTGATTTTCTAAGAACAAACGCCAAATTCTTGTTTACAAGGAAAATGTAGAGACAGTTTCTAAAGGATAATTGTTCTATTATTTAGCAATTAATTGTGATATCATACATGTATGTTATATTCCACTGGGGTCTATAGGGTCATTTAAAACAAAAACAACAAATTTGTGGAGCAATTCTGTCATGGCCACAAGGCTGTCCACTTCTCCCCCCCCCTGAGATGTTTGACCTGTTTATGCTGTACATGTATAATTTAGCACATTTTCTCAGAAACGGATCATTGCAGAAGCTGTTCCTTCATCATGTAATTTGAAGGCACTGATGTAAACAATAGACACCGTCAAAAAAAACCCCACTGGGTTGAAACATTTTAGGTCGAAAATTCAAAAGGAGTCTGATTAAAACAAATATTGTAAATAAGCTAAGATTTTTCAACCTACAGATTTTATGTTTATAATTCAAGATGAAATGAAAACACTGGACAAGTGCGAAACTAATGCAGTTCTGCCCAGTAATTTGGGATCCAGATGTCAATTCTCTCAAGTGTATTCATGTTTCTCTTGATGAGGTTTGGGAGATTAACTATTCCATCTGAAGGTATTTAATATATGGTAACATTCTTTTGCACCAGATTCTTGAATTGTGACTTTATTGTACATGTATAGTCTCTTACACATTACACGTAATACTCTAAGCACATACAGGGTGTAATGTTTTAGTTACAGTAATTTATAAATTAATTATATTTTCAGTGCACAAAATATTTTCAGACCTCTCTTGAAAACCATGAGACAGATCACTTCATTGCAAACAAATAAAGATTAAAATACCATGATTTAAACTCAGCTAGAACCTACCTTGGAACTCTCACTTTATATTCTGTATAATTATCAGATTTTGATTGGGAAGTTGTTTGAAGATTGGATGAAGTTGCAGCCTGCAGAACATAAATATCCATTAATTTTATACTTAAACATACCAGTAGTTGATAAGTAAATAAATAAATAAAAATTCCCTGCATTCTCATTAACATTGGTAAATGCTTGTCTAGTTCTACTGTAATTATTGCCTGGCATGGTTAAACACATTTCAACTGAGGCGGCACTTTATGGAAGTTTACAAGGAAAAAAGTGACAGCTGTGCAGTAGTGATCTTTCTTTGTGTCACTAAAGCCAACCACCAAGTTACATTACATGTATTTTCCTGTTACATGAGTGTTGATGTTCCCCAGACCAAAGTTTTACAAATGGCTTCCCAAGAACAAACTCAAAGTATGGTATGCCTGTGAGTACGATTGATAATTAATGATGGAATTCCATCAATTGGTCAATCAACTGTTATCAGAAATCGGTGCATGACCAGTTTATAAAAAATACAATGATTTAACAGGCTATAACTTTATCGCCTGTGATCAGCTGCCATGATCTGTTAAAATCCTTTGCTGTTGAAGGAAATCGATGCAAAAAATCGACTGACAGTGATATATTCATTCACCATTGAATGGTTATGGATTGATTTAGATTTTCAACGGGTAGAACTAGAAGACAGAAGTTTATGAATAAAATACAGTATACTTATTGCTCGTTTATATATCAACGATCAAACTGACGGCCCAATAAGACTGTATAATCACAGGTTGGCTGAGTTTTGAATCTAGGCATACATGTAAGTTTGATTTCTGAAATATATATTTTTTAATATTTGTAACAGTCTAAAACCAGTTCTAGTACTGAAGGACTCTCTCACCTGATTGACAATTCTAGAGGACATTGGAACTCCAGCGAATACGTTTCTTCTGTCCATGACTTACTAAAGAAAACTATAAGGCTAGCTAGCAAAAATTAGTTCAAGACATTAAGGAGTAACATTGACAGCGAAGGAAAACTACAGAATATCACGACACATACATGTATGCAACAATGACAAGACAAGTGTTGGCAGGAACTGCTTTGTAACCAGACCTTACGCTTAGCGGCCGCGCCAGGTTCAAGATGGCCAATGTTGTCGAACGCACAGTCATTTTCTGCATCTCGTTATTTTATGGCTTCCTGGTTTTGCTGGAGATTTTCTGGAACATTGTTCGTAGACCAAGTGTTCTTCGAAAGGTCAAGCATCCAAGTAAGTATTGGTAAGAAATGACAAAAGGAGCAGTTAAAAGGCGTTTTTATTGATCTTTATTGCATTCCGCAGTCATATCGGCATGTTTCATTATTGACCCTGTTTCGGGGACACTTTTAAAACTCCCCTTTGGCTTTTCGGTTATGATCGATTAAAGGATGATCTCTCTGTATACAGGCAGTAGACATACAAGGAATCCGATTTCAAATTGGTCATCGGAAAATATATTTTCTTTTATAACGGTTCATATTTAACATTATCCAAAAATAATCATGATCATTATGATGCACATTGAGAGCGAGCCAAAATCAAGAGCTGCGGGCTTGGTAATGTGCGGGCTGTGAGCCAAACTGCTCTACAAACACTCGTACATTGATGTAAGGCAAACCAAAATAATGACCGTGGTTCCAGTCCAATATCCTCGGTCGGGTATAATACATCATCATAAGTTTTTAAATTTATTTTTTTTAGCTTTTCACAATGTTGTTTTTTTATTTTAACCTCTCACAAAAGTAAGTGTCGCGGGGAGGGGGGGGGGGGGGGGGCTTTCTTGTTAATAATA
>JAOBRG010341869.1:10000-14409 GCA_027574985.1 Umimayanthus nakama | reverse complement strand
CAGTACATTGATGGTCATAAAATTGCCTGCCGCAGGATTTGGTTAAATTGGCAGTGGTCCTTTTGTTAGGAAATCATCAGAATTTCCACAAAAACTGCGACAAATTTTAGTAGATACAAAGAAAGTTCGATATTCTGCGGAATATTCTTTTGTCTCCTAAAAATTTTGAGAAATCCTTTGGCATTCAGGTAGTAAGTTTAATAAAACAGCCGTTTTATGCGGCATTTGGTAAATGAGATAGACTGATTTTAAATGAGAACGTGTTCTTCTTTTCCTACAGGGTAAACCTTGTCAGGCGAGACTTTTGCGATTTTTTTTGGCCGTTTCTCTTTTCCGCTCTTCTTTTACCTCGCCGGGCAGAAAGCTTTGCAATTTTTTCGCTGTTTCTATTTTGCCCTTTTTTTTACTTTTAAGATTTCGTTTGCAAGTTCAATTTTGCAGCTTTTTTGTAAAATAGCCTGTAAATGTTGTTTTGTCTTTCGGAGATTTACATAGTTACATAGTCATTTAAATAGTCACTTTTAAAATCATCGGCTAATAAATATCTGTTTTGCTCAGTAACCTTTATCATCATCAGGTAAAACTCGCTGAACATTTTCACCAATGAATAGGTGATTTTGTCAGCCAATAGTTTGTTTAAATGTCTGCTTACTACACTGTAGCCAAATTCCTTGACTTCTGTCCAAATTCGTGGTTTGAGTGGTGGCCAAACAATAAATGCTTGTTTTCTAACTCTAGGAACGGCACCAAATGCACGCACTTTTGTCGTCATTTTTATTAGAAGAATCTTTTTAAAACAAAAATTTTGTAATTTCAGAAAACGCCCATGCCGATACTTTGTGCTGCTAAAACACTCTCAGCCGCCCATCCCTCCCCCCTACCCCCCCTTTCGCACACCTACTTCTTTAATGTGACGTTGAACTAGTCTTTGTTCTATGTCCTTTGTCTTGATAACACAACTGAAACAATAGCAGCAGGCAAAAGAGTACTTTAATTTCTCCTTATATAATTGAGAAGAGCCGAGTTAGCCACAAGAGGTAGTACACGCGTTTGCAGGCCTGGGATCCGTACTATTTCTCCCCCGTCGGTGTCAAACAGAGCTAAGGAGTTATTCATGCACTGGTTGGGGCCCGGATACCTTCTCCCCGCTGCTCGTTTTTGTTTTCTTTTTTTGTTTTTTTTCAGTTATCTGTTACAAATCTATTTTTCATCTTTTTTTCTTAAGTCCGTGTCTTTCCCGAAGTGAGCTTCTTTCTCTACAGGGTAAACCTTGTCAGGCGAAACTTTTGCGATTTTTTCGGCCGTTTCTCTTTTCCGCTCTTCCTTTACCTTGCTAGGCAGAAGCTTTGCAATTTTTTCGCTGTTTCTATTTTGCCCTTTTCTTTTACTTTTAAGATTTCGTTTGCAAGTTCAATTTTGCAGCTTTTTTGTAAGATAGCCTGTAAATGTTGTCTTGTCTTTCGGAGATTTTCATGTAGGTTACCGCGTGATCACATAGAGTAAAAATTTTAAAACGGAAGTCTGATTTGGCAGTGTCAAAGTTCGGCAAATACTCACAACTGCAGACTATTTCCCTTTGCCTTTGGCCCTGAACAACGTTGACCAAGTTTTTATCAAGTTGTATCCTGCGATTGATGCATAGCAGTTCTCTGGGCGATTCAGAGCGCGTGATCCCAACATTGAAAAGGGGTAGAGGGGCGGGGGACGGAAAGGATTGTGCATGTAACTGTTTTAGAACACTTTCCGAGAAACGTTTTTCGACTAGTCACTTTTAAAATCACCGGCAAATAAGTATCTGTTTTGTTCAGTAACCTTTATCATCAGGTAAAACTCGCTGAACATTTTCGCCAATGATTACTGGTGATTTTGTCAGCCAAGAATTTGTTTAAAAGTCTGCTAAAAGCATGCCGCATTACTGCCTTTTTATTGTAACAAGCAGGACGAATTAACCGTTACCTTATTGTGCTTGTTCATTCACGATTGGAATTATGGGTAATCATGGTATTTTTTCGAAAGGGAGTCCGCCCATTTCTCTTTGATTGTTTTTTTATAAGTGTCGAGCCACCCGAACCTACTGGCAAAACACGGTACCCGTTGGCGTCTTTGGAAGTCAAAAGTTGCCCAAATGGCCTTAATAGGTGCTAGAATCCATTTGCAGAACAGCCAGAGAGATGTCTTCACTCGTGGTTAGAAATCGTTCGCAACGGCACAAGCAAACTTTCGGTATCCCAACTACCTTGAAACCACCTCTCACCTCTGGTTTCTTTCAGAAGATTACCTCTAGCCACCACACTAACTTAATGATGCTAGCTTGGGGGCTTCTGAAGTGGAAAATGGCTCGAAAAGACACTTATAAAGACGATACTTGCCGACAGTTGCCGACGTCATCAAAAGTTCTGAGGCAGTGGAAACTGCGGTTTTTCTCAGAAATGACCGTGTTTTCTTTTGAGCGGCAAAACTACAATGCCCCTTCATCGCACTTTTGAATGACTGCAGAGAAATCACCAAACAACTGTCATCAAAGGGTTAATGGAGCAAAATACAAGTATTATTGTCGTTTCATTTCGAAGCCCGTTCTGTTATTTTTTTTTAAACTAGACCTTTTGTCGGGGCTAGGCGTTTATTTTTTTGGATGAAAAACTCTACCCAGGATGCCAGAGGTCGGACTGCGCGTGCGAGCTTCGAGCGTCTGTGAGGGCCTGGGCGAAACGAAGGGCTGAACGCGCCCCGCCCGCCTCCTATTTGCCTGCCGCTCCTAATTTTTTATTTATTTCAGTTTTTTTTATTGAAATCTAAAAATTACTTAGAAAAATCTATAAAACATGGGTGAAAAATCCTATTCTGCTGTAAAGAACCTCAAAGTACAATGGTATTAAGGCTACCGTTCACGTTGGTTGGAACTGCTCAAATTTTCGAAATTGAGATTTTTACAGAAAATAAAAATACATTAAATGACATTCTAGTTGGAAAAATGTATTTCAATACGTCTAATAGTTTGCAAGTTATAACGAACAAAAGTTTTTACCAGAATTTTATTTGTATGAAGTGCGGCGTACTTTAAGAGTGAATTTCTCGAGACATGTTTTGGCTAAAACTGCGACAACGTACATGATCAATGCTCCCCCAATTTTTAACCTCATGCCGTCAAATTTGGCAAGTTCGTAAAGCAATAGCTGAAGATGAAAACCATCCTGGCAAATTTTGAAATTACGCTCCGATCACTTTTTATGACTCAGTCAGGGCAGTTTTGTACGCTGCAAATAAGGAATTTTCTTCAAATACGCATTCAATTAAAAATCACCAGTACGGAATTGGAGTAAGAATTGTGCATGCTGAACTTCGTAAACGAACTAAAAATACTGCATTGACGTCTAGAAGTGAAATAAACAGTTTGAATTATGATGGTCGCATTTGTTTATAAACCGAAACTTGAAAACAAGATTTTCACTATCACTTACTAGATAATTTCAAAAGCTTTCCATTGATATATTGGTTTGTGGGGGTGCCATGCGTATTAACGGAGTTACATACGGAAAACTGACAAAACCGCTCAAGGTGAACGGTAACCTTAAATGTAACAACTGAAACTTTATTGTCAGGTAAGTGTTGCTGTAGTCCTTTTGTCAAGAACAAGTATAGATAGAAAACAAACATTTTAATTCGGGAACAGGGTGTCAAAGTTAAGTGATTTAAAAAAAATAAAGGGTTTGGAAAGGCCCAAATCGGCAGCACACGTAGCTTTGTCAAAGCAAATCGGCTGGTATTCTTAATTAAGATTTGTATACGAAACGAAACTTAAAAAGAACAGGGTGACATTTTAAGATTGCCTGCCTTTGAAAGAACACATCTCAAATCCCTACACAACAATTTCTTCAAAGCTGATAGATTCTTGAAAATAGGGAGTTGGATGGTTGCACATGCATATGAACAACTGCAAAACTGGTTTTAATATTCCACAATGTTATTTCTGGTGATAAGTTAATTGCTCGTTCTCTTAATACATATTGCGGGAATCAGGACGCTTCAGCTGAAAAAAAAAGCCTTCAGACAGATCGATAGTTTCGCTTACATGTAAAACTACAGCAAAGATGTAACTTACTGTTTGCGTAAATTCACTGTTTCTGGGAAACGGGGAGCAGACAGCATGCAACGTCTCATATTTTGGAAGAAGACCTGATTCTGAAAAGAGCTGGACTCTTTGACTACCGGCATGCTTCGGCGTCAGGACTGAGTTGATTTCATACCAATATGCCAAACACAGAAAATGTCGACATTCTGCACCTACATACACCGAGCATGAGACCACACAAAACAAAAGGAAAAGTAGAGTGGCTAAGATAGTCGCGCTTTTTGACGCAGTTGTGCCAAAGGTTCCGGTAAGTATTTTATTTATATATTTCGGGTTTCAT
>JAOBRG010341869.1:0-5000 GCA_027574985.1 Umimayanthus nakama | reverse complement strand
TCGTGATGTTCTTGCTTGCAATATCTCAGGTTGGGCCGTGTTTTTCCATTGTTATTGCCCTCGCCTGATGCGAGTAAATCCACCAAATTGTGTCCCTGAGCGACTTTTGAAGAATTATGAGCATCGAGACACGGGCCACACAAGAACAATTCGCAGTCAAGGCAATAGCAAGACGGGACGGCTTGGCTATCGAAGCAGTATTTGCACAGACCCTTGTGTGAAGATACCGAATCCATTTCGATCAGAATTATGCTGTGAGCAGCTCTTGGAGTTTATATCATACAGACCTGTTTAAATCTGTGTTTCACCGTTGGGACTTTGTCTCCTAACAGGAATCATCCACACTAAGCGATTTTGGCAGGCAGTCGGAACGTGCTGACGGCAACTGACCTTTTTAAGTGTTTCAACAAGTGAAGTATACCATAGGCAGCCCAAGCTAAAAGTTAGTATTTAGTCCAGTTTAGCAATCAAGACTCTATAAACATATGGGAACACGAACAAAAATAGTGCAAACGTCAAATGTAAAGTTTTCTTTTTAGTTGTTGTTTCTTCTTGTCATCCTTGTACATTCTGGGTTCGTTAGAAGCGATTTGGCATGACTTGAAGGCAATTTAAATTTTTCATTTCCGAGTTTCTCCAACCACTTTAATACTAAATAATTCACTCATTTTTTCACTATTTTTAAAATTTTCTCCCTTTTTCCTATTTTATTTTTTATTTTTTATTTTTTCTTTTTTCTTTGCCTTTAATTTTTCTGGGTTTCTGGTAAATTTGAAGTAAAGATTTTCTTATTATTTTTCAGTTATTATAAATACATTGATATTATTACTATTATATTATTATTATTTTTTATTACTATTATCATTATTATCATTTTTACTATTGTTGTTGCTGTTGTTCTTTTTCTTGTTCAGTAAAAATTCTCAAAATTTTTACAAAGGATACCTCCAAATCGAAGCAAAACTTTTTCAAGTAACAGCTTGGGATTCCTGTGATCCCACATGACCCTTTTAAAAGTTGCGTGTATATGTGTAATTGCTTATGTGCCAATTGAAAACGTTGTAATAAATCACCTGCTGATACTCAAGTCTTTTGGATTTGCAGATCGTGCTCAATTACACACGCTTCATGCACGGTGCTGATAGTATAGAGTAAAGGAGACGTAGTCTGCTTTTGGTTATGGATTGAAGTTTCTGTGTCCGTTATCAAAACTGTCTCGCAACAAGCTGATATTGTAAGTTTTATCTGTGAAATGAGGACGCAGTGTAGTCTCTTTATATGCGTGTATTTATAGCCCATAACTGTTACTTGAGATTAATTTTCATCTGGTATTTTATCTCTCAAAATTGCGACATGTTCCAGTTCCAGTACAACATGATGATAATACCAGTTTTATTTTTAAATAGTACCGCGGTATTTTTTTTCAATAAATTACTAAATAGCCTCGTGTTATTGTGCTATACATTCTCTACTAAGCCTCAGCTAGCTGCTACTGAGAGTGACTTTAATTTCTCGCTACCACTAGCTGTTATGTGAGGTATCTGAGATTAACATTAATTTCTCAAACTCAAAAGTACCAAAACTGCTTACATTGTGAAAAGGTAAATTACTGATCAGTGAAAAACTGAGATAATTATATCAACTACTAAAAAGAGTACTGCAGTACTAAAATGACAAGTGAGAACATGTGCCTCAACAAAATCTGAAAATATTTCCTTCAGAACATATATTATTTTGATTATTCTATACTGATGCCTTTAGTTTCAGTTACAGTCTCTGCACCATTTTTGGCCGACTGAGAATAAAAACAGCTGATACTAAAAGCTTATGTCAAAAATAACCGTAAGGCAATGTGTTGTCCTTCTGCCAATCTGCGTTATCATTGCGAGTGTGTATTGACGTCAGGGCAGTGGAGCACATCAACACCTTGTTCGGGCTGGTAAATGGTCTCCAGAACTCGTGCAATGTGTTTTTCATGTACACGCATTTTTTTCATATATTAAAGAACCGACAACTTTCGGCTGAAGCTAGGCTGCATATGTTCCTATTTTTATGGCGATTTCAGCCTCAATTTTTTTTTAAATTTTTCTTGTTTTCAAACGGTGTATTAGTTGCAAAGAAAAATTCATTTGATAGTTTCTAAAATATACGTGTTTGCTATTATTTCAACCACCAGTAAAGCGAAAAAACATGAAACTGACAATACAGCGTCCACGAACGTCACGAGTTTTACTTTCACTCCTCAAAAACCTGATGACCCAGCTCAATCTGACAAGTTTTTGTTTACATGTACATATCAGTCTGTCCACTAGAATTAGGGCCTAAAAAATGGTTGATTAGCGTCCTTTTTTCCAAGTTTTTTTATGGTCGGGCGGGCGATTCTTTCTTTATTTTTCTATTTTTTTTAATCTTCGGAAACAACTGTTTGACATGGTAGAAAGTAGGTTACACAGACTCAAAGCGTCAAAATGACGTTGTACTAGAGCAACGATGCACGTTTATTTGACGAAGCTATGCTGCTTTTGCGTTTCACAAATATGGACTTTTGTATCAGCTAGAAAAAAAAATACTAGTGTTTGACATTGTCGGTAGCGTTTTTTAAAGCAAATGTATGAAATTTAAAATCAACATTTTTCGTTTGTTGGGAGAATTTTCGATGGTTGGGCGGGGATGCTAACCAACTTATTATTTTTTTTATTGGGCCTAAATAAGTTTCTTGAATTTGTCTCATCAAAGTTCAGCCTGGTGGTTGTTCTTAACTTGCTCTTAGTTTTTGGGCCAATCTCAGCCTGGGTGTTATTTTCTAGTTTGTTCTTAGAAAAAAGTGTGTATTCAACTGATACACTTTCTTTTTAATACTAGTAAGAACCAGTATTTTTGATCAGGCTCAACAATTTGAGGTTCAAAACTTTCTCATTCTTCTCTCAACTACAGTATATTTTTCATGACTAGAAATGACATAAACGCGTTTAGGTGCTCTTATTTGACCTGCTCTTCTTGTCATCCGTGAGGCAGATCTGCAGACGGTGTTATAAAGGGCTGTTTGTTTAAACGAAGAGTCTAAACCTTAGCCGGAATTCATCTTTTGCCCAAAGGTTTTATAGAAACAATAGTCTGATAGGTCTAGCACACACTAGTTATTGTAAACTTCGTTTAAACAACCCACTCTCGGTCTTAAATATTTTTTGTGAAAGTACATTTCAAGTACGTGTGTACATGCAAAACACGTCATTTTAATTAATGATAACTGGACCAAGGTCGCGAACACATGTGTTGTATCAACCCTTTACCCTCGGTCAACCAAGCTTATAACCGTAACAAGTTACTGACCAAGGAGGGGGGGGGGGGAGTTATTTGGATCCCTGCATAGATTTTCCAAATAGCAGTTTGCACATAAAAGATCGAGCTTTAACATGCAAGCAGCTTTGGTTTACTATTTACTTACCATAGCAACAATCAAGTTTTAATTAAGAACTGTTGCTATGGTATTTTGGGTTTTCATAAAAATATTTTATGCAAAATGTAGCAAATTATACTTAAAATAGAAGAAAACAATTGTTTCCAGCCTCACAATTAAATAAGGAATATTATTTAGAATAGATTCATAAAAAAGAAATTGTAGCAAATTTTCCCAAAGATTTCCAATTTTCTATTTCAAAAAATACAACTGAAAACGTCAAAAGAAGCGCTTATAACCAGACAACAGATATTTAAAGTTTCAAATTTTAGGTCAAAAATCCTATGGGGAGGGGATGAAATTTGATCCCCCCCCGGACGTTCGAAGGATTTAAAATTACTGTTTGATGCTGAGTGTTGGTGTGGTACCATTTATGTATAACTATTTTTTTCTTAAAATTTTCACTCCAGCCTTCCATTGTTCATTTTTGTTTTGTTTTAACGCCCCCTAGCCCTGTTTAGTGTCCACTAACATCTATTTAAGACATGTAATGTGCTTATATCAGTGTGTTTACTAATCCCTGCACTTGCGGGAAGTGATGGTGCCTTTTAAAAGTTGTATCATTGCACACAAATGTGAGTTCCCCTCCCTGCGCAACAGCTGTAATTTAGTTTAAATATATATATTTTTTCCTTTTTGGGGAGAGAGAGAGAGAGAGAGAGAGAGAGGAGGGAGGGGGGGGAAGGGGGCAAGCAGAGGTTGCGGGCGGCTAGTTTGATCGCTGCTTGATCACTACTTTCCATCCCCCTCCTCCCTCTCCCCCCCAAAAAACAGCTACGCAGGCTAAGAAAACCATTCTTCTATAGAGCATCCCTCTGTACGCGATCAAATTAAATTTTTACGACGTTTTTGAAAACCTTGTCGGCTTTTGCTAACTGACTGACTTTGTCTTTATTTGAAATCTAGAAAACAATTCGCTGCTTAGTATAGTTTTCCATTTGCGTTTTTGTTTTCTTTCAAATGATTTTTTTTTTGTTTTCATTGAGCCAATTTGTTATAAAACACATTAATTAAGCTTGTGTACTATGTGTGAGGTGCGTATACGTAAGTTAAACAACATTAAATTACGAGTTATAATCTCACATTTTCATAAAGGGAGAAAGTTGCTGAAGATGTTTCACAAGAATTCTTAAAATGCTTAATGAAAAAGGAAGCGACTGTTATTGCTGCTTTAGAAATAATTTGGCGTTTGCAAAGCAAGTTTGTTTAAATTACCTATTTTAATAAAACCGTCCCCGAATAAATGATTTGCCTCCTTTACAACCAAACAAAGAATGAGTCGGAGGAGTTTTCATATTGTATGTGACTTTGTGAACCCTAATCAAGTAATTATGTCTATCTTACGTGTTTGAAAATTTGGGATCTCTATTTTTCAGTTTTATCAAAACTTGCTACGAAAAGGTCTTAAGAAAAAAAAACTTTCAACCTATTTTCAAAGCTACATGCTGAATTGTCTAGTAGTAGTATAGGACTAGGAGGTACGTATGTCATTAATATCAATAATTTATGGAAAAACAAACTTACGCAATTCCTTTTTTTGTGG
>JAOBRG010341858.1:0-14410 GCA_027574985.1 Umimayanthus nakama | reverse complement strand
GGATTGGTGGCCGGGGGGTTGGGGGTGGGTGAAAGGAAGCTAAATCCCCCGAGCGGTAACGAACCCGTGACCCTGCAAACTCCAGACGAACCGCTTTAAACTGTTGAGCTACGAGGACTTCGATCTGATAAGATTGTTAATTTTGTATACTGTATAATATATATGATTAGGTTGTGCATTTAATACGATTGGCGTGACGAGAATGCAATATTATGTCAACACTTTAGGCTGGCTGGTGTCAGTCTGTGAGTAAAAAGAAAACTACGGGAACGCGTGTAATTATTGAGTTTTAAACTTCATTTCTAAAAGTAGTGAACTTGTTTGTAGAAAATTGATTTTGTACATGTTTTAAGCAATCGTTTCCGTCGGTAAATAGTGGTTTTAGAGCGAATACGCTATGCCATTTGGAAATGAAGTTGTGCGGTGAAATCAACGCGACAAGGATCAGATAATTTGCTTCTTTCCTTCTTGTTCAATGTTGGGACGGCGTTCGATTACAGTTCAATGTTTTCTGAGTTGAGGTCGCTTTCAGGTACGTTTGTAGTTTGCTTTTTGGTTTCATATATAGTTGGTTTTATTTCTCGATACGGCACATATGTGTTTTTGATAGTTGTTTTGATATTAGCACTACCTACAAGTTGCAGAATACAGCGAAGCGTGAGTCAGCCACTTGACATGAAAACATGATTTAGGATAATATGTGTAAGTTAGCCTCAAGTCCGCTTTCTTGGCACTTATTAACCCTTAAAGCTCTAAACCGACATACGGCATGTTGCTAAATTCTCCTGAAGTATCTCTGCAGTTTCTTTCTTAACAAGTTGTAAGAACTTGGCTTTTTTATCATGGAAAGTTTGCTGTGTGGGATCAACTTTTTATTCTCAAGACCATTTAACTTAATTTTTGTGTATAATGTAAGGAGAAGATACATGCAGTCAAACTGGCTTGGGCTGAAAGGGTTAAACTCTTTGCTACCAAATGTATTCATTCTATGAATGATTATTGATGAATACTTGACAGTACAGTGTACGACGCTACGTAAACAAATAGCTTTTTCTCAGTTATATTAGTTTGTTCCATTTAATTATCTCTCGGTTCGGTACAATAGTAATGTAATATGGTAAGTTTCCCTCCTGTGGGCCTTGATGTTTAGCTGACAGCCAGCGAGCCGACTCATTTTTTTTGTGGGGAGGCGTAGGCACAAACGAGCGGGTGGTCTTTAACTCTACGAACGAAAGACCCCATTGGATAAAAGACAATATAAGTATCCCAAATCCTATTGTTAAAGAATGCAAACCTCAATAAAAGTAAATAAATAATAGCTGTCGTTACTGTTATTGCTAAGGAAAGCGTGTTCGTAGAGTTAGGCCTTACTGCGAACGAGCCGGGTAGCAGGCTATGTAGCTGACGTTTCATGGAGTTCCAAGCGTTAGGCCTTCGACGGATTGTCATTTTAAGAACTGTTACTAAGCATACCGTTAAGCCGTTGGGCTAGCCTCTTAATGTTCTGTCGGGGAACTTAAAAGAACCCATACACTTGTCGATAAGAGTAGGCTAATGCCGGTGTTGCGGTTTGTCACCTCTTCCCCCTCATACTCCTAGCCCTAGCTAATATGGAGACAAGCCTTGTAAGGGACCCTGAATCCTATTGCTTCGCCTCCAGTCGGCAAAACATCGCCCTAAATGTCAGAAATGAATTTTAAAAAAAGATATAAGATACAGACCGAGTTAGGATGTTAATACAGCCTCTTGTTGGAAGTTAGAGTTGAATCATCGATTTTAAAGTAAAAAATAGGAAAACATAAGGAAAAAATCAAAAAGTGTCCACCGGGACTCATACCCTGGGCTGTTAACTAATGCACTGGTATAAGCCCTATAACGCATGCGCAGAACTATAACCATGTACTCTTGTGGAAAAAGATCGCAAACTCGAGTTGTAATTGCTAATAACGAAACAGAAATCAAGTGTTATAGTGCTTTTTATTGTGCTATCACATCGTACAAAATGGTTTGTGCTGCTTGGATCTGCAAGCTGTGTAGCAACCATAGATCTAGCAACTCTACTGTTCATGGTTTTATTTTTATCTATTCGTCTGTACGACCACCCCTCTATGTAAGGAGTATTGGCCGGGACAAGTCCTATAAAAAGTATAAAAATACAGTAAACTAATGTTACAAACACAAAGCTTGATAAAACAAGTGACTGAGCGTTACAAATGGAACAACAAAATGGTAATTTGAGTAAAGAAAAGTGCGAGGTGCTCAGTAGAAACTCAAACTCAAAGTGCTGGTACTGGTATTTAGTAGGAACATTAAACTTTCAATAGACCAATTTCGTATTCCCGGTCGCCGCTGACTGCAATGACTATAGACTTGTCTTTACAGCACGAGCCTCGTCTTGATGTTAAATATTCACAAATACCGGCGAGATCTGAATCTCCAACAATACACAGAGCTGTGAATAGCTCACATCCACTCTGGAATTTATGAATATTTATCGTCAGGTCGAGGCTTGTGCTGTAAAAGCGAGTCTATAGTAATTGTAATCAGCGGCAACTGGGAATACGAAACTGGTCTGTTTGCTCAGTTTAATATATTGTTTCGTTTAGGAACAACAGACCTGACTTCAAATATCTATCAGTTGTTTAAGGCCAAAGCTCACGATTGCTTACGAGTCGGTATTCATCAAACCTAAACTACAAAAAAGCTAGTAGCCGAGAAAACAAATTCTATTGTTAGTATACCATTTCTGTATTAAAGCCTAGTTTGCACTAGAGGCACAAATGCAGACGCAGATACAGATGCAAGAGTAAGGAAAACAGATGGACGCAGCCGCTGCCGCAAGAGAAAGGACAATTGTATTTTTCTTGCGTCAGTGTCTACGTTCATATGTTTTCTTTACTCTTGCGACTGCGCTCGCGGCGTCTCTAGTGTGAACTTAGCTTAATACGTCGCCTCATAAACTGGTTCAAATGCACTGTTTATACGTTTAAAAGGTCAAGTACTTGGCCAACACAGCTACAACCACCAAAAGAACACTGGAGATCATGCTCGGCCCCAGGTCCTTAGCGCCACTGGCGCCACAGCCGTCCTGCACAATCATGTAAGTGCTGTTCTCACCGGAAGCAGTGCAGGAATCGTTAACAGGTGGAAGTGGGAACAAAATCTTGGGTTTGGGGTAATTATAACCCTGAAAGTTAAAAAACCCCAAGAATTATTACTTCGGAGAATGGAGAATATTAGTTGTTTTAAGTAGAATACTTATGAAGAAGTTGGGTAAAAGAACTAGCATATACAAACTCAATAACATTGGTATTTCAAGAAACCTAAATGGCTCATTATCTCGGGCTAATTGACATGATTTTTGTTGTAGTAAAGAAGAAAACCTTCAAACGGAAATTAACGCAATTCCTAATAATACAAAGAAAATTATAAAGTTAGGTATGAGAGTTTTCAGAGGTAAACAATGTCTAACCCCTCGGAAGTCCAAATGGGGGGCGGCGGTCAAATGGACCCCCCCATTAGGTTTTTCCTACCTAAAATTTGAAGCTTTCAAGAAATCAAAATGAAACTTTTGGTTCCTGTAGTCTGATAATGAGCGTATTTTTTGACGTTAACTGGATGACGTCATCACTTATAATTTATGCGTAATTAATTATGCAAATTAAATTCGAAATAAAAAACTGTGAAATTTTTGGAAAATGGGTTTTATTTCTCCTTCTAGACTCTATTCTCATTTACATTCCTATTTTAAGCTGAAAATACATGTTTTCTACTAATTCCAGTAAAATTTGATTCAGTTTTGCGTAAAATAATTTTTTTTTAAAATCCAAGATGGCGGCCAAGATGGCGTACATGTTGTGAAACGACTGTTGCCATAGAAACAGTTCTTAATTAAAACTTCGTTGTTGTAATTGAAAGTAATTAGCAAACCAAAAACTACTTCCATGCAAAAGCTTGGTCTTTGATGTGCAACCGTCTTAAAAATCTATGGGGGGTCCAAATGACCCCCCCTCCCCTCCCTTGGGCTGACTTGTTACAGTAAATAGCTTGGGCTTCCGAGGGTTAGGTAACCGAGTTTGCTACCTTTCAAGGCCCCACTTATTTGTTGCAATCAAGTCAGCTTAACTTCGATTTATCAAAACAGCTCCGTTCAAGATTTGATTTTTGCAACAGCAATCACAAGGAAACTCCATAGATTTTTTTTTCTTTTTCTATTTAAAGTAAATTGCAACCGCCTTCACAAACATGTTTGAAGGCATTAATAGTTTGAACAGCAATTTTGTCCAATCAGCTTCAAGGGTTACTGTTTAGGATTGCTATTTTCTTTGAAATCGACAAAGCTCATTTCGTCGAGCCGCCACCTTTGTGCAAACTGTTAGTACACAGTTTTACCGATTTCATGCACAAGTTGCGCATGGTAACGAGGTAGCCCACTGTGAGCGCATGTCCATAGCTGTAAACAAGTTAAGAGACTTTAAAAGGGACCAAACTGAAACTGCTTGCTTACTTTTCTTGAATTTGTTATGTTGTCATCGCGTTTATATATGCTAATGTAGTTGTTTTCTTCAATCGCGGTGAATAGTGTCTTTTAGAATATTCACCATGCTTCGTAAGTCGGTGAATACTCTGCCACAATTGACCCTGATTTCAGAGAATATCGGTTTATTGTTCAGAGTTACCTTTCTATGTTGACTTCTAAGTTGTTCTTGAAAGTGCTAAAGTTAAACGTTTAATAAAAAAATTTCAGGCGAAAAACATTCTTGAAATGTTCAAGGTCAAACTGAATACATGCTATGACTATGTCAGCTTGGCGACTGTTGTTATCTCAAACGAATGGATTTAGTAGTACAAATTGAATAAGAAAGCCTAAAAAGTTTTTATCATTACGTTAGAGATATAAATTTTCTTACCGGAAGGCTCTTCGGTATACCACGGCAAATGACAGTCATATTTGGGGCAACAGCGTACATCGCCTTCAAATCGTTTGTCATCGATTGATTCCACTGCACCGGGAAGTGTTTTAACTGGTGAGTGAAGTTTCTGCAGGGGTAAAAGAACAACAAATTTCAGTTATTATGATGGAAGTACACCACTTGTATCTAGTTTGTGAAAATGTCATCGATAAAGAAATCGATGCTACAGGCAAAGGTTTGTGAAATGCAACACCAAGTTATTCCGCACATGACAGGAGGAGGGATGGGTAGTGAGAAAAAGGGGAGGGCTGGGTAGAGATAGGGGAGGGGGTGACATTGTAAGAAAACTCAAACAAAAGGAAGCAGCATAAAATTATATCTAAGATGTAAAACAACAGTTTCTCCTATCTGTTTAAAAGAATTGTTAGTGAGATTAAATGCACTTTATTTCATCTCTACGTATAAATTTGTAATTGAAAGTTCTGCTTACACTTGAGATTTTAATTTTTAAAAAAATTTACAGTAAACAAACAAGTAAACAAACTACTTGTCTTGTAGGCTTTATCGTAAGTCTTACTTCATACAAACAACTAAACCAACAGCGCTCGAAAAGGACAAGGTTACAAAAGGGAAGAGGCACAAACGGAACTCGTGGTCCCATGCACAAGCCCGTAGCCAGGATCTTTTGTGGAGGGGGGGGGGGGGGTGCAAACCTCAAAAACTTGGACCAAATGGTTAACGTTGGAATGAAATGCTATGCTTGTTCCGAAAACACACATAGCATAGAGTGTCCAATGTACCGACTATTAAACTCAAATTGTTCGGGACGGCCTTGAATGGTACGGGAAAGCTTAACGAACGCCGAAGGCGCGAGGCGCTAGGGAGGTCTGGGGCGTGCTCCCCCAGAAAGTTTTTAAATCTGAAAGCCTTAAAACGCCATTTGCGGCACTCTCAGGCCGAAGGCTGTGTCAAAAAGCTTCCTAAAACTGTTTGTTTTCTTCTTAACTTTGACAAAAAGATCGTTGTCATGAGCTGTATTTTCAAAATTGATAATTGTTGTCACACCCCTTTTAAAATAATCTTGAATCTTGAACGCTCACAAAATACGGTACTAGTTTCTTACTAAGGACCAAAAAGTGTTCAGTGTAGTTTTATCTTCTGTACATTTATGCTCCGCCAATTTACAGTCAGCTCGCTGGGAAAAAGATTGGCCATGAGTGTCTCACAGGGTCAAAGTGTAAAAGAATCCGCGAATTAGCAGCAAAATGTTTAGTTTGGAAAGAAAACCCTCCGATCGAACAGGCCAGCATAGTTACGTGATTAAATTTTGTAGTTCTTGCGTTATTCATCATGACTGCAACTCGGATTTGACCTGGATATCCAAGTCAAGCGGTTTGCCAATCTGCTGACAAATATTATGATAGTTTAACAAAAAATATTTCCATGCTCGTTGGCTTGTGAGAGCTATTCTTTAAAATCAGAATATACTCGTGCCCGACTGAATTCTAGTCGCGATTCGGGCTTCTCAAGTAAAATCGAGACATTCTGACCTAATTCGGGACGGTTAGACACTCTGCTTGGGTTGTTTGGGGGTCAATTTGAGGTCTTCAAACTGCTTAAAATGCATTAAAAATGTCAATTCTACGGTCACCACGTTATTTTAGTACCATTCTAAATATTTTATGGTTCTATCAGGCGGACCTTTTTGGTTCTTGGGGGGTGCGTGCGCACCCCGCGCACCCCCCTGCTTACGGGTCTGCACGCAGGTTACTTACCTGATAATTTAAACTAATGAAAACAACTACAAAAAGGTTCCTTAACATGAAGAACATATAATGATTTTGATCAGCTAAGAGCAGTGTAATTACTCAATTTGTAAATCTGTGCAGAAGCGCGTTACTCTGTGAAAAAATTGTAATTCTGTGCAATTACAGTCCGACAGGGCAGAAGCAATGCTAATTAAAACTACGTAAACCAGACATTGAGAGTGGCATGGAGTTACGTGCTACACCTGCTGCGAGAACAAACTTATGGTCTCGGATTCCGTTTCCGCTTTGGCGAACTCGATTGTTTCTTTGCTTGCTACATCAAATTTTCTAAGAATGTTTTACTTCTTTTGTGTAAAATACATACGTGAACCCGCAGTTAGAAGATCCGTTTTATCATTGATAACGTAAATACGTAGTTACATGAAGTCGTAGATAACAAACCAGTAGTATCATTGATAAAACGTCCATAAACCCGTAGATAGCAAGCCAGTAGTATGATTGATAATACGTACGTGAACCCATAGATAGCAAGCCAGTTGTATCATTGATAATACGTACGTGAACCTATAGATAGTAAGCCAGTAGTACCATTGATAATACGTACGGGAGCCCGTAGATAGCAAGAAAGTAGTATGGTTGACAATACGTACGTTAAACTGTAGTTTACAAGCCAGTGGTATGAATGATAATGCGTACGTAAACCCGTGTTTAGCAAGCCAGTAGAATGATTGATAATACGTACGTAAACCCGTGTTTAGCTAGTCAGTAGAATGATTGATAATACGTACGTGAACCCGTAGTTAGCAAGCCAGTAGTATGTTTGTTCATACGTTAGTGAACTTGGTACGTACGTGAACCCGTAGTTGTGAAGCCAGTAGTAGTATCCGTGATCAATGCTCACACAGTCTGACAGGTTGACGCGAGGGTAATACATCAGGAAGGACAGACACATCTCTTCACGAGTTGATTCTCCGCCCTTGGACACACAAATGAAAAGTTTAAAAACTGAGTTAAGTTAAATTAAACTGAACTTAGTTAAACTATAATAAAAAACCCCAAGAAAATAGTGATTTTCGTGCACTGTGACTCGGCTTCTTGCTTGCCAATGTTTGTTACTCGGGCCGGAAGCGGCAACTCTGGTTCTTTTTATTTTAATTTTTAACTCTATTGTTTTTGTGTTGCACCAATTCAGCAAAAGCGTTAAGTTTCAAAAAGAGATGGCAGAGGCATTTTTGACTGGCTGAAAATGAAGTATTTCAGAAAGTATAAAAAGGACGCATTTCTTCACTTTTATGAACTTAGCGTTTTTAAGACAAAGCACTCAGTTAAATACAGCCGTGTTAATGTCGATCTGGCCGAAATAAAAATCTTACAAGTTTGTTACATGTTTCTTAGCTTGGCGGCAGCATAACTGACATTTTTCACGGTCAAACCTGGGACCTATTTATTGTGCATGACAAAAACTGGCAGCACTTTCTATGCATAGAGAAAATCGTCGCTAACCACCAATTATGCGATTTGAAAATGTCTTGAAGCAAAACCTTTTATCTGCGAGGTTTAGTGTTCAAATTCCAGTAAGACTCGCACAAGGAATTTGACCATGAACTTGTGTCTCAAATGTTATTATATGGTGCAAAGTCGTATTTTTTTTTACTGGCTTAACGCAAAATAATCAGTTTAACGCAACTGCAATGTCGATCCGACCTTTCAGGTCAAATTGCAAATTATTAGACTAAGACACTTGTTTGCGTGCGCCTAAGCTGTTGGCGACAGAGGGGAGTCCCACGTTTCTATTTTAAAATGAGGCCCGAGATTGACTAAAAACAAAGCTGAATGCAGGGCAATTCTGATTCAAATTCACGGTTTTCAGCCTGTGTTCAACTCCGTTTTCGAGTTAGACTATAATTTAAAGGGTCTCTTGTTCTTTGAAATTTCTAAGGGGCAGTTCTGCTTGTGGGAAAATTCAGCTTAAATATTATCATGGGGACTTAAGTAATGTGTCTGACATCCTTCGCATAGTTTTTGTTACTGTTTTTAGATAGACAAAAATTTATACACGACTTTATTGACAACTACAACAATTTTACAATAGATAAACAGATAGATAATAAATATTTTTTAAATAAGAGTTTTTTTCCAGCGATGTTTTTACATGATCACAGATGTTTGTAAAAGTTTAAATTTTAATATTTACTTCATGTTATTATCTGTTTTTCTTTTTCTGAAAACACGTATGATTCAACCCCATTTTCAATATTTTCAACATTTTGCCTTTTCAATTTTTCAATTTTAAAATTTCTAGTTTTTGATATTGTAATTTAAAATACTATTTTGTCTTTTCATAATGTAATGTAGTGAAATGTAATAAAACATAACTTCACACACATGTATCTTTTAGCGTGACGACTCTTTGTGACATTATATTTAGGAACAGGTAGATTAGGGGCAAAGATGGATTAAAGACAAGTTATAACGTGAATACATATAAAGATGGTCAATAATCAAATAAATAGATATAGTGGAAAGATAAAATGATAGCTACAACTCATAAGATTATTGAAGACTTAAAAAACGAGCAGATATGTGAAGATACAAGTTACTTTAAGAGCACCTTGGTTCGCTCTGTTCTATCCATTGTGTCATAAACACACTCTGTTAAAAGCTCGTCTCCCTGTAAAAACAGTCAGTTAGACAGAGTTTCAAGACATCGGCTGTATTAAAACAATTCTGTCTGTTGCACCTATAATTAGACCGACGGGTAAATTTTAACGCATAATAATCTAACGGTTGAGGGGGTGTGCTGGTCATCTTATTATGTGTTTTTCTGAACTCCAAAAAGAGGGCCACTCAGCTTTAGCGCTTTCGGATCAATAGAATTGGTAAGCCTTCACTTGAAAGGACATAATTTTATTACCATGTAATATATTTGCGGCTAAAACAAACAAGCAAATGTTTAATTTTCAACCCAGTTTCCGTCCATCCGTCCGTCCATCCATCCATCCACCCGTCCATCCGTCTACCAATCAATCCATCCGTCCGTCCATCCATCCGTCCGTCCGTCCATCCACCCGTCCATCCGTCCATCAATCAATCCATCCATTCATCCATCCATCCGTCTATCAATCCACCCATCCATCCATCCATCTGTCCATCCATCCATCCATCCATCCATCCGTCCGTCCGTCCGTCCATCCATCCATCCGTCCATCCATCCGTCCGTCCGTCCGACTGTCCGTCCGTCCGTCAGTCCGTCCATCCATCCACCCATCCATCCACCCATGCCTCCGTCTGTTCGTTCATTCATTCATTCGTTCATTCTTTCACTTGTTCATTCATTCACTCAATTATTCGTTTAGTCATTCATTCGTTTATTTTTCCGCGAATCTTAAACCTGTTCTTATCTATAAGATACAATCTCCGGGCGAATAAAACCTTTTAAGCATATGTTTTTCTTAAAAAAAACCCTTCGATGTATGATAGCGAGGTCACAATGGTTTAAACGTGTTTAATACTCAACATTTTCCCAAACAGTGATTTGGCATATTTTTTCGCAATTGCTACCCTGTAGAAGCTACGAATGCATAATTAAGGTCCTAAATGTAACAAAGCCGGGTCCTTAAGCACAATATTGGTCTTTAATGTAATAAAGGTCTTAATTTGTAATAATTAAAGGTCCTGTAATATAATATCGGTCTTTAATGCAATAAAGGTCCTAAATGTGATCAACACTAGAATAGTTAATGGGAACACAGAAAAATAAACAATGTTAATAGTTTATCACCATCAGTCCGGAATGATAAGTGTTTACCAAGTTTGGTATTGTAGTCCCTCTCATATAAACGCCCCTTTTGAGGAAAAAATATACGAAGTATTTTATCCATTTTGGATGATTGGAGGAGCTCCGCGGTCCTTGACTTTTAATATATTTAGGACCTTTCATTACATTCGGGGACATTTGTTACTTTTGAGGCTTTACAGCCCCTTATCACGGCGAAGGTAATCACAAAAGCCCGGCTCTATATTGTAATCGGCAATAAGGAAACGTCGTCAGATATATACGGACTGAACACATGAAAAAACATAAACGTAAACACAGTCGGAGTGATATCTATACAACTAGAACACAGTGTTTTGAACTGTCTTACCGGCAGAACCTTGACCTCTTTTGGCATGTGCTGGGCTTCCTGATATGGCACAACAAAATAATACCAGGGAATTAATACGCAAAAGTTCTTTTATTTCATTATATACTTGACTACAACGAGTTATCCACCTCTTCTTATTTAGGGCGAGATTTCAACTGTCAATTAGCTTTTATTATTTCACTTTGTCATTGTAAACGCTTGTGTTTTCCTCCTAACGTGCAGAGCTTTTGATTGCAATAGATAACGTAGTTGAATCTCTTTTGACAACTGAACAGTTCTCGAGTCTGTAACTGGGATCTCGCTCTGATCTGGACAAAGCGGCAGTAGACGCTTAGAATTGCAGTTGGGATTTCCAACAACTTTATTATTAGGAGCTGCAGTGGAGATTAGAGTGGAATCCCTGAGAGCCGATTCCAAATGAAATGTTGGTCACAACTATTGTCATATTCCGGCTGTTAGAGTATTTTTCACGGGACTGAAAAAAGCTCAGATTTCAACAACGTGTTTTAACAATAAAAATAACAAGTTAGCAACGTAAATTTTTTTCTAAACTGACCCTGGGGGAAGGGGGCAGGGGTGTACACTCTGACGTGCCGCCCTTCTAGACCCTTCAGGGTATGTTTTTTTGACCTTTAGAACAAAAGCAGGGTATAAAATGTCCGGATTTTGGAAAGTTTATCATAATCGGACTCTTACAGTTACAGTTACGTGTTAGTGAATTTTAACCTCAGAATCATGAACAAGGTAGGAACTTTGATCTGAGAGTTTTCCTCATTTTAATGATAATCTGGGCAGACCTTCCTACCAGAACATGGGTTGAGTAACACCCTGCTCCCATTCAGGTCACAGCTTCAGTTTGTTGTCTTCTAGAACTTCCTGTTTTTGTTGTGAACTGATTAGTTGTGGAACGCACTTCCCGACTGCTTAGAAGCCTCCATCTGAGTAACCGCCAAATCTCGCCCCAAAATATTCTACTTTGTTAGACTGAAAACTGTTTAATTTTCAAGCCTGACAACGTCAGGTCTTGAAAAATATTGTTCACAAAATGACAGTGCAGTAGCATTTACTGTTTGTAACTGTTAGTTTATGCACGATATATTTAGAGTCTTCCAATAGTTATTCATTTCTTTAATTTGTTTTAGTTGACAGGAGTTCCTACACATCTGTATAGTGTCTAACCTGAAAGTTGAAGTCGTAGTTGTCATCTCTGGCAAGCTCAGGTAGTTCTTTTCCATCTCTAATGTGTCTCACTCTTACTTTGCGACCTAGAAAAACAAGTTCGATACTTTAAGCCTGGAACGGCAACGCCATTTTTACCAACAAATCGGCCAAAACGAAGGTCAGTCGTATGAAAAAAGGAACGAGCTTTTGCATGTTAGCAGCTTTTATGGTTAGCCAACTACTTTCGACAACAAAAATGAAGTTTTAATTTAGAACTGTTGGAACGGCACCAGTTATTTCACAACATACCATCCTAGCCGCCATGTGTTTTCAGCAAAGAGGCAGCTAGTTCTTTTGAACTTAGCAAATATATTTGTATTAGCAGCCGCGAATGCACAAATCATAATCAAAAACAAAATGAAAAAAGATTACAACAAATTTTGTCCAAAAATCCCGTTTTTGGTTCACACTATAATTCGCATGTATTGAGTTATACATAAAATACAAGTGATGATATCAGTTAACTAACGGCAAAAAAATAAGTTTATATTTGAAGTAGAGACGATGAACTACAGGTTTCAATTTGTTTGCATTACAGCTTCAATAAAACCCTCTCAGGTAGGGGGGTGGATAATTTCAATCTCCATTCGACACGGGTCAACACGTGATTTGATGTTCATCTATAACACGGCAAGATATAAAATATTCGCTATAGATATGTGCTGTAGAAAAGTGAAATCTCAAAATCTTGTTGCGGCTACATTAGATCCTACATAACCACTCCTGCGAATATTCTTTTCATTAGTAAATCCCCTGAAGGGTGAGTTCATCACGAAACAAGCTTGCAGGGATAAAAATGTAGTCTCTTTGTTCATTTTTCCCTATGACATATATAAAACGCTCTACTTTTGTGTATCGAGCACTGTATTACGGAAAAATCGAAACAATGACTTACTATATATATATAAATGAGTGAAGCTTGAGTACGGTTTATGAAATACATTCCCAACTAGCCACTGACGAGTGCAGGTCCAACCGGACCTGTACGAAATAGCCTGTTTGACAAATGGAAAACCAAAAGTGATCCGTGTCTTTATTTATAAGGAGCGTAGTAACGGTACAATATCGTGTCAACAGAATTAAAAATTAAGCGTATATGTAGACGGTATTCAAAATTCTAGATTTGTCCCGTCCTTGGTGTCCTACAGAACCTCACCCGCTTTTTACCATGGCTTGAGAAAGGATCCAAATTTGTAATTCAGCAATCAAAGCTACTCGAATACTTTATCCTCGACTACTAGTCATACTTACCGGCTAGATGGGTGTGTAAGACGCTGGCAAATACATTCATCCCTTCTGTACCGGACAGACCCTGCAGCAGGGATATAATAATTTATTTATTTGTTTTTTGAGCTTTCACTTATATTAAGGCAATGTAAATAAAAGATTTATACAGTGAGGCCAGACTTCAACAGGCCTAGGGCCCTTCAAGGTAGACTGCCTGAAAACATATATACTGTGAAAACAAAAAACTTAATTGTTAAAAAAAATGTTAATTATTTAAATCATCAAAGTTTTCAGCTAAAAACAACAATGAACGGACGATTTCCGTGGCAGCAATACATGGTTGTGGTATCTGCTACAAATGCTACGCCAGATATAACAGATTGTTAACGGAAAAATGTGATCTTACAGTGTTCGTCAAATAATTGGTTACAGGAGCTTTTAAGCAAAGGAAGGTTTTAGCAGATCTTATAGCTTCGGGTATAGCGTTCCAGGAGTGGTTAACATGGTTAAAATAGCTGTTCTTGAAGCATAGCGTTTGAGAAGTGGGATTGCAAAATTAGGCCTGATGAGGTGCGACTCTTAACCCTATTCCACCTGGGGGGGGGGGGGGGGGGCGGAAAGTGCCCGCGCTGAATTCAACGTTTCAGAACTATCTTAATATTAACGTAACACCAACCAAATTTGGCCACTTTTACTAAAATTTATTGGAGAACAAGATTCTGGAAAATTTTTGCCTGAAGGGTATAACATGTTGCCATGGCAACACCGTTTTTGACATCATGTTTTTCCATTTTTTGACTTTTTCAGTATTTTTCGCCATTAATTCATAAAATCGTTGAAACAAGTGCTAACTATTAGTCTCAGAGGCAACTAATCGATATTCCCTGTAAAATAATTTATGTTACACGTGACCTGTGACGTCATAGGTATTGCACAATACCATTTTTGGAAATCCGAGATGGCGGCCGTGTACTTCACATTTTGTCAAAATTGAAAGCTTTTCTCGGTCAATTCGCATTTGAAAACGTTGAAAACAGAATAAAAACAGTTTTAGTTATACTATTAGCGTTAAATAATAGGAATTTGAGTAAAATTTGAAAGCTATAGTTTGAGAGCTAATGTAAGGTTTGAACAT
>JAOBRG010341847.1:0-14411 GCA_027574985.1 Umimayanthus nakama | reverse complement strand
TTAAAAGAATCTGTTATTGCCATTTAAATCTGGTGTGCAAACCTAACGTCCTATAGTTGTAAAAAAGAGAGCCGCGGGCTTTTCGTCTTAATTGCCAGTGTATAAGTACACTATATATACATATTGATATAAGCTTTTAAACAAAACAGAAAGTTCCAAAATCCACATAACAGCGCTCCTCTTCAATTGACGTACAAACACCACAGCTATACTACTACTGTTACGGCGCAAAAGAGGCGAGGCAGTAAGGTTAGTGTTCTAAAAGCGCTGTCTGAAAACAATTTCGTGCTAATTAAAACTCTGACATTAAAATCATTTGAACGTGAAAAAGAAAACTAACACTGGTTAGTCCTCGCCATATCATTGAAAAACCGTGTGAAAAACGCTGCTATAGTCTCACGAGGAAAGAACTGTGAGGAAGTTTTATGGCCCCCCGTGGCTGTCAGCTTAGTCATTTTCAAACTCATAACCAATTGTTTTGTGTTTTGGTTTCTCTCTATCGAGCGCTATTAAACAGTTTAAAAGCCACCAGCTAGCACATTGTGTGCAGTCTCCGGATGTCCTGAGCGCGATACTATCAAATGAAAGCTGCCGCAATATAAATTCTTCTTTGATTATAGAAAGCAAATTACGATTTTTTCTCAATTTTCACTTCTAGTTTTAACAATTTTTTTTTTCTTATTTTACTGCTTTTGAGTAAAACGTTGTTTATTCTATTTCGAACAAAAATATCCGTAATAAATTGTCGTCGGTGGAAACATTGTCAACGGTTCGAGTTTGTCAAACTTGTTTTTCAGAGCTGGATTTTATGGCTTTTTCGGGATCCTTTGTGCGATAATAATCTATAAAGAGTCCTTGTCTAATGCAAATAAATCTCAAGGAATAAAATGATTAACTTTTTGTTTACGTTCGTTTGGAAGTGTATGATAAATGGTAGTGGAGGAAGTAATAGATACAAGAAGCAGCAAGCAAAATGGGTGGGAAATTTTTCCTTCACAGTCATTAAAATGAAGAAAAACACAACTGGCACAGAGGGTAATGATAAATCATACACCGAGATAAAATAAATTGATAGAAGGCTTATCTAATGTGTTATGCTAATCGGCTCAAATGCTTTGTACACATATTACTAAAAGACACAAAGTGTGCGCGCGGCTCAGTTATAAATAATTAAACGCTACCGGGCATTCGATGTTTAAAAAAAGGCCTAAGTTATCAGAACTTCAGCTGATCAGTTATACAACCATTGCAATTCACTAATGTAAATGTCTTATATATTTTTAACAAATAGTCTAATTTGAATGTTAAATCACTATACAACTTAAAAGAACGTTGTGTTCTTGCAATCAAAGAGCAAGTTTACTCCACATCCACCGCCACCAGCCGGTTACAATTTTTTTTCTGAGGATTTTTTTCTTTTCAAATTGAAACCATAGAAAATGGTCAATATACGAGTTTGAGGTTTGGATACAGCAACAACATTTTTACTCTGCTCAGTGTGGTGTGAAACATTCTAACTTTTGAGTTCTGTTTAGATAAAAACACATTTATGGAAAAAATTTAAAGTATAACCAGCCAATGATATGAGAGGTACTGTGAAGTTTCGAATAATGACAAGTACTGAAGTAGCAAACTGAAGACCTTTTAGCAGTTGAAAACATCCTATATAGTGGCAGAAGCTCAAGAGCAGACTCAAAGTAGCAGGAGACGAGCTCTTGTTCTCAGTTGTTCAGACAAAAGAGAAGCTGGAAGAGAACGAAGAACATATGTACGGCGATTGATAATTGATTTAAGCTAGAAAATGTCACTATTTGTTTTACATGAACCATAAAGATGCATCTTTCTTCCTTATGAGTTAGGGAGTTTACCAAAAAATATAAACAAGATGATGTGAATGAAAAAAGGTTCAGCTTTATGAGTTACTTTTTTATTTCCATTATTAAACAGAAGCTACAGTTCCCCAAACTTATTCACGCCTGTGGTAAAATGAACAAAGTTTTCCATTATCCTGGCAATGATTGATTAATTTCCTGGTGCCAGTGGATTCATCAACGAGACTACATATCTCCGCCATCTTCTTAACAAATTATTGGTCTTTCACGCTGAGTTGCTTGAATATTCTTCAAGAGAATCGGAAGTAAAGTGTATGTGTTGCTTTTTAGTTAACAACTTGAAACTATCCGTTTCTAGCTCATGATTTATACGTTCAAAACAAACTGATATCGATCAGTATTCCAAATACACTAGCTACACGCTTCAGCTAAAACTGGCTTATCCACACTTTTGTCGTTCGTATATATTCGTTTTCATATTAACACTATATACTAAAGTACAGGTTGTATTGAAAATGTGAGTGAAGCTGAAAGTTTGTTTGTATAAGAAGTCGCCACACAAGTTTTCTAGTTAAATTTTCTAGTTGCAGCTTAATTTCGTTATCTTCAAATCTTACATATTCATAACCGGTTTATCAATACACAATTTGTATGAAGCCAGAAATTACTAAACTTGTAGCTTTGTGGCGGCGGTCGTTTTGCACGATCATCTCATATTGCGGACTTTTGGTTGGTTTCTTTGTCGGTAGTTTTTCATGTACCGAAATTACACTGCGAACAGCAAGTGTGGCAGGAGCTTACTGGTGATATGGAATAGGACCGCAGAGCGGAGCCGCTCGCGGTTGTTTTAGGGCTGTATAGCCCTACATAGCCTTGTTTCCACAATGAAGTACCGGCTTTGCTGTCCGGTGCGGCCTCCTTCTCCTGCTTTTCCTCTCCACTGTCCGGACCAATGATACTTTCAATCGTAAACTTGGGTCGTTCTGTCTTCACTGGGCTGACAGGCAGCGGGCGAAAAGGGGGGAGAAAAGGGGCTGCTGGAGAGTAGGGCAGATAGGTCGAGCTTGGAAAGGCTTGATACAACGAACGTGGGGAAATGGCACCATAACATGACCGCTCGCAGTGCCAGTAATACGGATATCCGAACGGGCTCGCACCCCCTTCGGGTGGCTTAGGACGTTTATACCGCTTCCTTCGTCTTAAAAAACTCCCGTTGTCAAACATTCCCTCGCTGGCAGGGTCTAGGGTCCAATAGTTTCCTTTGCCAGGATTTCCAGGTTCCCTCGGCATCTTTACAAAACAGTCATTTAACGATAGGTTATGGCGAATTGAGTTTTGCCAGGACGGGAATTTTTCTTTATAATACGGGAATCTTTTCTTGATAAAATCACATATTTCGCTGAGAGTAAGCTTTCTGTGAGGCGACTGTAAGATTGACATTGTTATAAGGGCAATATAAGAGTAGGGTGGCTTGGAAATACCACAGTTTTGTTTTCCGTTCGAGTTTTCCTTGTTTTCTCTCATACTTTCACTACCATCATCGTCCTTTACTGTATAGATTGAAAAATTAAGTCGACTGTCTTCTTCCGCGCTGATTTCACTCCTCACGCAACCAAATTCCACTTCGTTCTCCTCTTGAAAAGGCGATCGAGTACCACAACTCTCCTCTTCTGTTGTCACAATGGACATGTTTCCCTTACTGAGTACAATAAATATTCGAGTGTCCAGTCTTTGATGACAATGTACCGTTCCTTTTACCAGATACTGTTCAAGTGAGCTGTAAGCTTGCTATTCATGCTCCAAGCGACGTTAATATGGAATGACACTGTGCACTTAAGCAACCTGTCTTTATGAGTTGTTTGAGTAAGCGTGCGTATGTACGGACCACCCACCTCTAGTGATCTGACCGCTCACTCCGCAACTGACAACACGCGCTCACCCTTAAGGCATATAAGATTTGTCCTAACATTAGCATTAAAAAGGTTTACACTGGTGTAGCCTATCTAATAATTACCTCATTAAGGTGATGTTCTTTGTAATTAGAACATAGAAAAACTTTCTTTACGGTTGGTATAAACTCAGACAGGAAAGCACAAGACAGCTTAAAATTCTTGTTACCTAACGCGACTTCCTTAAGTTTTCTTTTGTTTTTCCCTTTTGGAACAGTGTGGTCTAAATTGAAAAAGCGAGCGCGACAGTTTTGGCATTGACGTCTTTGGTATAGTATCACTTTAAACACAAACAAGCTTTCAGTATGGTATAATCCCGCGACTATCGTTTGCAGATGGTGCACTCTCTAATCACAATATCAGATAAATCTTTAGAATTCGTAAATAAAGGGATACGAAGTTCACGGTGCGATGGACGGAAATTAGTTTCCAACTTGTGAGTATAATTTGAATAGTGCAATTAATACAAGTAAAATTGTAACCATTTGTTAAACATGAACATCAAATTGTGTTTGATTTTCATTCTACTAAGTGCAATTTGTTTACTAATACACTCAAAAGATAAAATGGGCTTATTATTCCTTTTAAAACGTAAACAGATATCAATCCATCTGCTTGAAATTAGTTTTCGCATGTAAAGAAAATAAACCGGGAAAAAACCTCAGCAAATATCATTATAAGTGACGAAAATTACAATAAAAATCTACTACAAAACCATTTTCAAACCGTGGCTAGATATTCATTTTATGTGTCTTGCTGCATAGCAGTGATATAGGGCACTAACATATTACAGTTCTATTACAGAACATTGAAAAATTATTTGATGAGAGTCAAACTAATAGAGGCTGTAGAGATTTGATTCTTGATGATTTTATTTACCAATGGATATCGCTGTCACACAAGAACTTGATCTGATCATATCTCAATGATTTTAATACACGGAAATGTGTTAATAACTGAAGCCTTTTACGCCATAAAGAAAACAAATTCGTTTTCCTATGAATAATCACCAGTAGTTGAAAACCAACCACTAAAACGAGTTTCTTCTCTTTTTATCGTTTCCGGAAAAAAACAAAAACACTTTGGTTCTGCGGCTATTGAGCCGGACAAACGCTCCAAATCTCATATGGCATGCTCTCCATTTAAACACAACAGACCTAGATCTCAATATCGTTTGCACTACTTAGTTCTTCGCTATTAGCCAACCAATAATTGTAAAAAGCTGGGTTTGAAATAAGGCAAAAGAAATGGCAAGAAAGTTCAGGTTTTCATGGTTCGTCAGTGTGCTGGTCAAAACAGGTTCTGAAGTAAATTGATAGCAAATGTAAACTCATAAGCTTTCGGCTTAATCCCAACGAGAGACACATATCAAACATCAAAACCGACTCCGATTTCTCATGACTGAAAAGAAAACAGTTTTGCTAACCCCCAGCTTGAATGAAAAACAGTCTATATTTTGAAAACAAACTCTGGAGCAAAACTTATATTCTTAGCAATAAACCGCGCCCTATTTGCCTCACAAGTAAATGCCCAAACTAAACGTTGTTAGAATTCCAAAAGAATTCAGGAGCGAAGAGTACAGCGGCCATCGGTCGATAAATAGCTAATCAACTGAACCACAAAAGAAGAGCTTAACCTGTACCAGAACACAAAAACCTTAAGACTGTTACCTAAAAACGTTTGTCAAGAAGGTTAGAATTTTCACAAATTGAAGGAAATTAAAGGCGTGGGTCGTCTCTGCATGCTTACGCTCCACAAATAAAAATCGCTGAAAAACGCACCCAGACCAGATCGGACAAACTTAACATTTTCAGAAAAAAGAACTGAAACTTCTTGCGAAAATAGAAAATGTTCAAACGGAGCCCCCGTGTTTTCTTTCGAGATTCAAAAACTATGGAGTTGTATTGCGCAATATATGTACGTACATACATACATACTAGTAATAATTTGTCACCATGTCTTCATAAAGCGCATCCGAAATTTTTGAATGCTTATGTTAGAAGCTAAAAGTCTGCCTCAGGCTTAAAAAATATTTGGAATAAAGTTTCTGACAATACGAACATTTTGTAGTTTCGGCTTTAATAAAAGCGCCCCTATTGAACCGTTCACGCAGAGAAATCAGAACGAGGAATCTAAATACGTCATACGGTTAATTCAAAAAGCTCCCAATGCCAATTTACAACTACCGCAAGATTCTAATATTTTACATCAAAAAGACAAAATTATTTTATTCAGATTTTGATTATTTTAAATTGAGAATTGAGAAAAATTTATTTTTTCGGAGCAGTATCTTTCTGAATGATCCGCAAAGAGATTCCAAATGACTTTTAGTTATTTACAATTTAAATTAAAAGCTGCACCCGAAGTTTCTAACGATGTCTTAGTGTCTTTTAATTTTACAAAGCATTTAATTCAATAATGGAAGTTAAATTCAATAAGGATAATAAAAACTACGGACTGCCAGCCAGGAGGATTAATTCACATTGAGTTTCGTTTTGTTCGAATGACAAATTTAAAAGGATATGTTTACACGTGCTCTAAGAATGTATAGCCAATTCAGTAAGTAATCAATTTGGAGTTGAATACTTAGCACTTCATTCAATTTCCTTCTGTATCATATCTAGTTCCTTTGCAGGCAAACAAATTTATAAGTAGTCGCTACCCGACTTCGAGTTTGGAGTTCATTTCAAAGGGTTCGTAACAAAAAGGAGTTGGCTTGACTATTTACCAATTAGATTTTAGCACGGCTAAAAAATTCTGAATTGAAATATGGAGTCTAATAAAAGAGTCTAATCGACGAAAAATTAAATTTGTCTTGTCAGAATTGAGATCTCAAAAGATACTAATTACCGATCAGTGTAGCGCAGTGTCGACAAAGCTCCATTATATAGCTAGCACCTGCCCTAAGTCATTAATGAAAACATATTATTCCATTCCCACTTTACCATTTCATTAAAAATCATTAAGTGTTGAGAAAGATTCTTAATTTGCTATTGCCGCTCCCCGCCGTTTTTATCCCCAGAGTTAGCAAGTAAGTCATTATTTTTATTGGCGGTTATTATACACCATCAGTCAATAAAATAGAAGCATTTTATTAGTCTTCACAATCAATAACACAAAACTTCAATTTGTCAAAAGAAAGTTGATAATAAATAGTAAATAATCCATTCGCAGTCACGATTCTTGTAACTTCTCGTTAGAAACAATTTCAATCGCATCTCATTGGTTCGATACAAATAGACAAGTGGAAGGGTGCTTGTGTTCTGATATGCGGCGGGGCTCTTATCAGTAAAATCAGCAGTTTGGGGGAACATCTCTGTTGGCATAACTCGGGCAAATACAGCAAGAAAATGAATACACGAGTGCAGTCAAAACTCATTTCCTTTCAACAACTCTTCCATATGCATATTTCTTGAACTCGGTCAATATTACAAGTATGGGGTCCACTAACAAATGGCTAGGGCTCGTGAATGGGTCTTTATATAACCAAAACAATACTATTAGGAGCAATTAGATTATTATGGAATCACTTTTCACAAGCCGGCTTCACCTGCCTCTAAACGAACACTTACTGCCTATAGGAAACATTCTTCACGCAATAATATTTCGTAGACTTTGAAAACTAGGCTTCCCTTATGTAGAAATGAATTAAAATGATGTATAAAACAAAAAAGACTTACAGAATTATTTGCTCGACTCAGCTGTCACTTAACTTATAAGCGCTCGCTCATTTCCTAGAAGAGCATTTTGAAGACGCCGTTCTAAACGTCAAACTGTCAATATATGTGTGCAAATATTAAAACTTTTTAGACACGTTAGTAATTTTCCATGTTCTGTAGTGGGATGCGCAAGCATCGAGTTGAAAGTCTTTGTTGGAAAAATTCGCTTCTAAAAGGTCAGCTTGCATTCATCTTTTCTTATCTGACTTACAAAACAAAACAAGACAAGCGAAAGCCAAACACGAATTGTAAGGTTTCAAATAAAACGTTTTTAATTTTAAAAAACGTTTATATCAATCAGAATTACTTCTTAATTTAGAGCTTAATTGATCAACGTGGAATACATTTTATACCGCCTCGAAAAACCAAAGAACGGGTTCCATTAAAACCAGCAGAGAATGTCCAGTTGTTCAGGCTAGTGTATCGTTTCCGATGCAAGAAGCCTTTTTTCAGTGAAACACCTTCAATTGCTTCGATATGTATTTACTACCTGCCAAAACCACACTTCACTTATACATTCAACTGACATTTTTTTGTTATGGTCGATGGTTTCCTCTACTGCTACATCTTCCATTCGCGCAGAGTTTAGGATCTTGAAGAACTTGTTTTGATTTCCACCCGCTTTTTTCAACAAACTGAGAACACCGAGATAAGTTTGGATTAAGCGTCTTAACGCTGAATTTCTCTGTTTATTAATCACAACAAAAATCCCATTCAGTTAGTGTTTAGTAGATGCACCATTTTCTGTGTATTTATCCCGTTCGCAGCCTTTTCTGCGTTATTCGTTCAAAGAAAAATGAATTTTGTCGTTCGTTAAAACGTTCATTGGAACTGAAGCTCAGTCGATTCTCTATCGAATCAATGTAAAAGAGAAAGACGGTTACAGCTCAGCTGGCAAGAACGTCGCTTAAAACGTCGATATCACGAAACCTTTGCCCCTGTACAAATGCTCACAACAATAAAACTAAGTTTGGTGACTGCACGATAGTTAAGGAAAATATGTGTAAAATGTGTGAAACTACCTTTATGTAACTTGACAAAAGCTATTCTGCGAAAACAAAAGAGAAGAAAAAGCATGGATTTCGTTAATTTAAAAACACAAAAGAGGGGACTCTCGTAAAATACACTCAGCCTAAAGTTATACAATATGTATGTTACCTTAAATAAAGAGAACTATCTGCAGTAGATGTTCGATCTGTTTCAAGTGACAAGAAGTTTAACAGTGAACTTTGGATAATAATCACAGTATTGATACCAGTATCAACTCCAACTGTTCAACAGTTGCCACACACAACCAACGGGTAACTTAGTCTTTCTTTCTTTCTGCTTTGTGTAAAAAGCTCAAAAGAGTTAGTCTATATCCAAAGTCAGTGTCTGTTATCTAAACAAAGTCTTCATTTCAGCCTATATCTAAGTACTGTTCCAACATATAGTGTCATTTATGTAAATGATTTGCTGTCGAGAAAAGGTTGTTTATGGAAGCTCTTTTATCTTTCCTGTGGTCTCTCACTCACAAACCCTCGTTTCTGGATCAATCGGAATTTGTTTTAAGACGTTGACTATTGTGCAATCACTCAATCAAAAAGCAGCATCAAAAAGTCGTTTGTAATTGTCAAGCACCGATCAAAGACCAAAATGTGTGGGCCGATGCAAGCCTATAAATAAAGCAGTATAAGCGAAGGCTCACTTTGGATAGAGTAAGGGACAAGAAAACAGCGATGAGTTGCGGGCATAATAGGTTAAACTTGCCAAAAAATCCGAGAACAAAGGTCGAGAGCCTTCAGAATCAGTTTGTTATCACAATCCCATGTTTTAATGCTCTTACTTGGGAGGGCTTATACCTGGGGGGGGGGGGCTCACACCTAGGTGACTTAAATCTGGAGGCTAATAACCGAGGGACTTGTGTCTTGGTGATTGTATCCCGAGGATTTATATCCGGGGATTAAATCTTGGGCTTATATCAGGTAAAATAATAAACAATATAACTGTTTTAACTCAAAGTTGTTAGCATTCAACTTGGATAGAAGTATGGTTAAGATGCCAAACACCAGTGACACAATCTGACTTACTAATTCAAAAAAACTGATTCTACTAACCAGAAAGTATTCCGGAGCGTGAGTTTTGTCGATTAAATCAGGGTAGAAAATCTGAAACAAAATGTTGATAAGTAAGTACTTCTGAGAGAAAAGTTTAACCAATGAGCTGAATAAATCAGGGTAGAAAACCAAACAAACTGTTTGCACATGTGTAAATTTGTAAAGTATTTCTGAAAAAAAGCTCAACCAATGAGCTGAAGCACATCATCACGATGCATCCTTCTTTAGTCTGTATTCTCTTTATTGTCACATGAATGATCACGTGTTCCATTTGTCTTTAATCTGTTCCACCTTTGGAAGTATTTTATCATGAGACTACCGGTATATTGCAAGTATGTCTTCAGTGCAGCGGAACAAGATTACTTTATGTGAACAAACAGTGAAAAGAAACTGAAAGTTCTACTAACATATTTAAACGGACATGCTATAAGCAAACACTGAAATTTTAGAAAAAGTCTACAAAAAATATCTCTGCAACTGCAAGAAGTCTTTCAATAAAAGTAGCACAAATTTTGAAGTCAAATGGGAGACGAAGCCAGTCGCCCTATCCTTGACCTGCTCAACCTTGCTACCTGCCCTGAAACCTGACTTGCTCTTATAACCCCACTTAACACATACTGTTTTGCTATTAATTATATCCATTTTGAAATTACTGGTGATTCCTGCATTATGATTGGTTCCCAAAAACAATAGTTCAGCTGTAATCGCACTATTTTGAGTCTGTAATCGCACTATTTTGAGCCTGTAATCGCACTGTCCTGAACAACCAATCACAAAGCAGAAAAAGCTCAGCTAGCTTGTTTCCTTGATTCCGACGATGAGAAAAAAATAAACATACTTTGTCTTTTGCAGAATGTTGAGCTGTGAATTCGGTGGTCGAGTTGACATTTGTCCCATGTGCTTTGACTTTGGTTATAAAAAATAAAATGATTTCAAAATGGATATAATTAATTGGTAATTGAACTTCGTGTCGTGCAAATCACGCGTATGATTTCAGACCAAATTGCATTACACTCAGTTCAATTACCATTATTAATTTTGTTAATTAGGAATATGTTGAAAAAACTATAATGATAAAAATTGCTGAAATATGCTTAAATGTCATGTACATTACCTATTCTTTTTGAACAAACGTTTTTGAACATGGGCCAGAGTTTACAGTACTCACGTTAAACTTGTAACCTTGCACAATCTTTGGAGGAGGGTTATCACTGTCGTAATGTGTCTGGTTATACTTGTTCCACTCGTAACCCTGAAAAGGAGAAAGTCATCCGTTCGAATCTGCTCACTCAAACCCTACATGCTCGCAGTGTCTTGTAATTTACAATTTCTCATGTCAATTGGAAAAACGAGTCACAGCAAGTTTTAATTAAATGTGACAAACAACATTAGTATGACTATCATACTCACAGTGTGCACTCTGTTGAAGAACCTCGGCTTTCTGGGCCTGTACTTGTCTTGCCATAGATATGCCTAGTAAACATCCGTAAAGAAAATTAACACGAAACAAACTCAACCTTTTGGTGTAAAGTCCCAGTTTGAGTTCTACTGTTGTCTCTGAGCTAGTTATGACCAAAAATGGTAGCAAAGAGCACTTCGATTCAAGATGTATTATTCGTAAATATGTTTTTTCTTGCCATTTTTAATTACTTATCTGCACCCCCCAAATATAAGCCCTTCTGCATGTTTGTAAGCCTACGGTTTTAATGTAAGATTTATGGTACCACGTAAAATTTTAACATCACGTAGTAGTGAGGACTAAAGCAGTAAAGCAGTATGTACATTCACGTATATATTACAAACATGAATGGTCGTAATGACTAATTAACCAACAAGAAAACAACACAGACTGTAGATCTATTTAATAAATACCTATTAAAATTAATAATAACAATTTAATATTATTGTTGTATGTATTGGCCTCTTTCACAGTTTTTAAGATCCAGGAGTAGTTTCTACATTTGTCCAGATATTTTCCACATTTAAATATTTTGAATAAAAACCGCAAAATAAGAAATAAAAATATAATAAATGTTTCATTTGGTCAAAGCCAAGAGAAGTATCAGGGATTCTAATAAACGTTCAAAACAAAAAATGGAAGTTTAACCAGTTTTTTAAAGGTTCTTGGATTTAATTTTTGATTATTTTACAGGAAAATTCTTTAGAAGTTTGTCTAAAATGCTGCAATAATTTTTTGTTCCGGACTAGGAGTTCCTAATTATAGGAAGAAAACACACGTAGGTGATCCCAGGAAAACCACGAGGCATGTAAACCCAGTATTACTATAAACAAAACATTCAACAGCTGTATGCACAACACTGTAACTGTCTGTTGTGGACGTCACCTTTTGTGTGAAAGGCAGGAACCCTTAGAGATAGTATAAATTGCTACTATTACTTTTTATTTCTGACAAGGAGTTTCTAGGAAGAAAATTGGTGATCACGGCAAAACCATGAGGCATGTAAACCCTGTTACTATGAACAAAACCTTCGACAGCTGTATGCACATTATTGTAACTCTGTGTCTGTTGTAGACGTCACCTTTTGTGTGAGTGGCACAGGAACATTGAACGCCTCTTCGTCAGGCTGCATTCCCCTGTTAGCTTCCTTCTGGTACATTCCTGCAGCTTCTGAGCTGCCTTCAAACCTCTGGATTGCCTGCAGAGTTCATATTGGAAAAGGAAAGTTCCCTTAGAAAAAAAGGTTATTTCCACTTACATGTAGCGTCACTTTGGCAAAAACCAAATAGATTTACATATGTTCACATAAATATAGTGCCACCGACAGTATTCACACATGTATGAAGGGGGAGGTTTGAGTCCGAGCTTAAGGAGTCTCTCAGCAATTTTCGCGTTAATGCGTCAAGACGTTGTTGGACTTGAGATATGGAAACAATAATTGATTATCAGTGGATAGAAATCTTTTCCTAGAAGTAATTTACGAGACCCATAGAATCATCAGAAGCTTAGTTTTATCCTTACCAAAAGGTAACTAGTATAACATATTTGAAAATGGCCAAAATTCTGTGTTTCTGATTCATGATCATGTACTGTTCATTTTACATATTAAACTTAAGACCTACATGTTCGACTTGTAGAACAAGGTTTTACACGGTCATGGGTGTTCTACTCTGCTGCTAAAGCAATAAAACATGAACTGGGGACCTGGAACTTGTTGCTGTTTGTCTTATTGGGACTCAAGAGAATATCAAGAAAAAACAAACCTTACTATAATAGTACATGTAGCTAAATGTAGAAATAGTTTGAATTAAGAAAACTTCTTGGATTTTCAATACACTGACCCTTGGTCTAATCTAAGTTTAAGAAAACCTCAAGTGGTACTTTGTTCACTTAATTACTTCAAACCAGACAGCATTTAGCCAAATAATTTGTGTTTATTGCTTACCGTAGTAACACCTCCTCCATTCAGCACCTCATGTCTTAGTACTTCCTGTTTGTGAAAAATAATAAAAGCAGTAAACCTCAACGGTTGCATGTGTGCAATACTACTACTAATAATACTAGTAACAATATTATAACTATAATAATAACAAAATTTATAATAATAATAACAATTGTTACAATAATAAAGATTTATTAGAAGCTTTTATAAATGTCAGAGTACAAGTATATGTGTTACAAACATTGAATAATTGAGGAACAAAAGTGGTTTAAGTTTTAATTAGTATTAACCAAACAGGTGGATAGCACTTTTTGTGCGATCTGATTAGTTCATCAGACACAGTATATCCCAAAATATTCACCTCTAGGTGAAATTTTCAAAATGGCGGCTTGTTTTGCCACTGCCACACAAAAGAGGAAATTTGTCAAATGAACGAAGAAGCTACTCCTGCAAACACAAAATCCACCAATACTAAAACAACTATTCCCCTCGATGTTGGTGCCTAGTGGAAAATATTCACCTCGCCGCTTCGAGGCGCAGTAGAATAATCATATTTCACTATTTATCTTCCCTTCAAGGGATAGTTGTTAATTATTTTCTTACCAATTGTTCCCAGTCTTCAGCTGGATCCCGGATATGAGCCTATGCGTGTTCATGGAAACAGATTACGTTTAGTTGAGCAAGTGCTAACTTGACTGGATATACCAAGTATTGCACTGTTAGTGTTACTGTGAGAAATTTACTGTGTTGAACAGAAAGCATTTAAGGTTACCGTTCACCTTGAGCGGTGTTTTCAGTTTTCCGTATGTAACTCCGTTAAAACGCATCGGATACCCACAAACCTATATATCAATGGAAAGCTTATGAAATTATCTAAGTGATAGTGAAAACATTGTTTAAAAGTTTTGGTCTATAAACGAATGCGAGCATCATAATTCAAACTGTTATTTCACTTATAGACGTCAATGTGGCTGTCAGTTTCAACTTCAACCATTTTTAGTTTGTTTATGAGATTCAGCACAATTTTTATTTCAATTCCGTCCTCGCGATTAAAAACTCCTTATTTACAGCGTACAAAACTGCCCTGATTGAGTCATAAAAAATGATTGGAGCGGAATTTTAAAATTCGCCAGGACAGTTTTCAACTTCAGCTTTTGTTTTATGAACTTGCCAAATTTGACGGCATGAGGTTAAAAATTGGAGGAGCATTGATCCTTTACGTTGTCGCAGTTTTAGCAAAAACATGTCTAGAGAAATTCACTCCTGAACTAAGCCGTACGTTCTACAATTTCACTTCCGGCAAATACTCTCGTTCATCATATCTCGCAAACTATTAGACGTATTGAAAAACTTTTTTTCCTACTAGAAGCTCATTTAATGTATTTTTATTTTCTGCAAAAATCTCAATTTCGAA
>JAOBRG010341836.1:0-14412 GCA_027574985.1 Umimayanthus nakama | reverse complement strand
CATTGATTCACTGGTTTGTTATATGCTAACGTAATTATTCACCTCAGTGTCGGTGAAAAGCCCAGTATATTCACCTCAGTCGCCGCATTCGCGGCTCGGTGAATATCCTGGCCTATTCACCTCCACTTCGGTGAATAATTGCTGGATATTCCTAAATGGGGAACCAATCAGAGCGTGCTAAAAACATTATTCACTGCCACTGGTTTGGTATACAATAACCTAGGATTCACCGTGTCTGATGAACCAATTAGAGCGCGCATAAAGCGCTATCCACCTGTTTGGTTAACTGAAGTATATTAAATGAGTATGCAGAAATGATATACGACAGCAGTTTTCTGTGGCGCTACTTAGTCTCAATTTTACTTCTAAAGTAAAAAAAACTTTCCTCAGTCTCGACAACGTTATCAAGTAGCTATACTGACTGCATAACTGCACACGTATGTACTCGGCGGCAGCTCTTATAACATACGTCATATTAAGCCCAATACAGATTAGTGGCATTTTCATTAAGTCATCAGCCACGCCTTTCTGAACCTTTTACCTTTTTGAAACCCACCGTAAGCAGCAGCCTTACTCTGTCATTCACTAGAAAGGGTACTGCAATGATCAGTTAACTTTGTTCATTTTTAATACCCGTAGAGCTGACAAACCTGACAACTGCCTACACACTCTTTTTCTTATAGAACCAGTAACTTTCGGCTCAGCCTGGGCTGTTCTTAACTTTTTTGGCGATTTCAGCCTTAAAATTGTTCTTAATTTGTTCTTGTTTCCTGAAACTTTTGAACAGTGACTGAGTGAGTTAGTTAATACCCGGAACAATTCACGCATGTAAAATGGCACTAAGAATATGTATGTTTGAAACTGTGTGGTTGTTCTTAGCTTGAATCAGTTTTGTTTCATATTATGTCTGCGACTTTGCGCTTAAATTTGATTTTGCTCTTGCATCGCAAGTGTTAAAAGTAGAAGAGAAAAAGGAATTCAAATTCGCATGCAGAATAGTTATCAATTGTCTTCTAGGTTGTTGTATATATTTCCGACTATAACGTCAAATACATAAGTCGGAAGAATTGTCAGCGCGGTGGCTATTCTACGGATAAACTATCACCTGCCTGTTTTACTCTGATCATTTATAAAACTAATTTTTCAAATTTTTTGTTTATACTTAGAAAAAAACAGCTAAGCCAATAATCGTTTTAATTAAGAATAAAAGTACCTAAATAAATTGCAAGTTGACCGACAAAATAACGCGTATTATTAATTCTACACTTAAAAAATAGTTTGTCACTTTGTACAAAGCTTGCACCATTTTGAAGAAACACATGAACGTTAGAAGACATAAAGTTTGGCGACAAAATCAAAATGCAGAAACGGCATCCTTTCGTGTTCTGCTGTATTATTGTATATAGCAGCAGGAACAACGAAATCCATTTGCGATTTCCATTCATCAGTTAACTAATAACTTTAGTTTGCTAGCATTGTTTCGCTGACAAACGAGTTTTCAAGCTGTGATCTCACCGCACCCCGCAAAACTATCTAGAGATTCCATGACCTCGTGTTATGCTTATTTCGAAGCTCTATTTCTTGTTAATCCTGTCTAATCGGTTACAGGTTAGCTGTGTGTGGCCAAGATATAGAGGAGATAGAGCCTTTTAGTGTTAAAAGATCTTCTACCTCGTGTTTCTGTTTTCTCTAAATTGAAAAAAAGGCCAGTCTATTAATTTAACTGATCAATAACGTGCGAATTCTTAAGAGATGATTTCCCAAGATTTTGATACGACCAGTCAAAACATTTAGTATTGGTTTCTTTTTTTTCTTTTGGTTATGAAAATTGCTCTCAGACGTTGATTAACTTTTCAAACGATATATTCAAAGTATTTCACAACGCAAATAAATCTTTTGGCCACTGTTATTAAAATAAATGTGAATGTTAATAAATGTTTTGCTATTCGTCTCTTTGTGGTCGTATTCTTGAGATGTTCCATCTGCATATCAACGTGCTTATAATTGTACGTATGATAAACTAAAATGGGCCACCGTCAATATGCGTTGGTAGAAAAACAAGAGTAGGTCGAAACTTGACGCTGTTCCGCAGGCAAAGAAATATTTCTTTGTACTTTTGTAATTAATTGTAGTCCAATCGACAACCGTCAGTTCATAAAACTCGTTGAATTTAATAGACATGAAAAATGTCAAAAGGGATGATTCGTCTCACAATAGTTTTTCAGTTCTCGAATCTAATTAAAATCTTTGCAGAAACCATAAGAAAACCATTTATTTCCTAAACTGATTTCTATCTTAATCTTTCGTTTGCAGATTGAGTCTCTGTGCCATTGCAAGTGCACATTTGTAGAAGAAAATCGTAAACTCGTTTAGCTGTAATAAAATGTCACTTTCCAATTCTCCTTGTGTTGGGGGACGTCCTGGTGTATTTTTAAACCCTTCGATCCTATATAAAGTCACCTGTGGCGATATAATTTTGATCAGTGATTACATTCACAAATTATCCCACAAATGATTTTCAAATTTAACGCAGTTTTAAAAGTAAATCATAAATAACGTGTGGTGAATTGGAAGAGATATATATAGCTCCACTGAATGGCACAAAAATCGATTTTGTCTTTGAGAGGAGATTCAATACTCGGAACACTGCTTGACACTATGAACCCACGAGAACTGTTACAACCAAAGGCTAAATGATTTTACAGCCTTCAATTCACTAAGAAGAAACACAAACTGAACGTAATGTATTCATAAGGAGAGCGGTTGAAGACAGTCCTTTTGTCAATATACGTGTCTCAAAAAATGTTTTGTTTTTTGTTATGGTTTGCTGCGTATTGCCGTTTTAAAAATAGTCTTTTTTAAATTAAAGGGTAACTAATTGCTAACGCAAGGCCAATGTCGTAAAATCAAAACTTTTCTTAAAAGTAAATGCTTCTTGACAGATGGTCTTATTTTCCAGCACGATGGAGTCCAGAGTTCTGCTCCTCAATACTGATTGTTGGAGTCTTGTAAGATAGCTAGGAATAGTTTATCAAGTAACACAAAACTATATGTGGTGCTGTATGCATTTAATCTGTTTGTATTTCCTGCCATTTGTAAAGATGAGAGTAAGGCTTTTCGTGCAGCATACTTCGTCATTAAACACGCACGTTTTAGAGATTTTTAGCGTACAGTTCAAACATCTAGGACGAAAGGATGATGTTTGTACATACATAAACACTAATGCAAGATCATTCAGAGAAGTTGCATGGTTACGGTTTCTGTAAAACAGATTTTCACAACACATTTAACAGAGGTAAACCTTTTTAGCCTGAGTGTACTTACAACTAGTTTTGCGCTTCTTTCATCCGTTCAATTTGCAGTGATTTGAATGGTACAGAAGACAATATACCTCAACGCCAAAGAAAAAAGAATAGCAACCTGTACTTAGTCAAAGTAGCACTAACTGTGGCAATTTTTGGTCTAATGCTTTACCTCATCTTGGTGTAGGGACCAAGTAATGATTGAAACTCTGTGAGCTCTTCCCACAATCCACCGCGCGCATGGAAAACTTCATCTGAAAGCCTGACTATTAACAGACTCATTTCCAGTTAAGCCTTACTCCAATTTGAGATACATTGTGGGCGCAGTGAGTCGGTAAGACCGTGGATTTTGTGAGGATTTCAGCATGTATCAACATATATTCCTGCTAGCTAGATTGAGTAGATTCCAAAACATACTTTAAATTTTTGATTTTGTCGTACTTAGTCACATGGCCGATGTTTCGAGTTTTCGATGTTCATTTTATATTTACTATTTTTAGTACAAGATAAGACAATATAATATAACACAATGTAATAAAGCACAAAATGACACAACACATGTTCACGACATTAAATTAGAATAATTTCTACTAACAAGGAGGAAAGGTTGAAAAACATAAACGGACCAGACAACACAGTATAACACAAGGAAGATTTTTTTTTTTTGCTGTTTCCTTTTAGTCCGCGTGAAACAGCTGACAATAGGCCAATCCACGAGTAATTCTTCTTTGGTGCGAAAAACATAATGTTGGTTATAAACCACCAAAAGTGGTCGTAGTCGGTAGCGTGGCCGAGTGGTCTAAGGCGCTGGTTTTAGGCACCAGTCTCTGAGGAGGCGTGGGTTCGAATCCCACCGTTGCCACAATTCTTTTTGCGCGACATCTTTTGTTATCAGGGCTCACATGTCTAGTCTATCTGCGCAAAGCGGGAGTAATGTCTTTGCATTGCTGTCGTCTCTTTTTGCTCTACTAAGCTTTCTGGGTAACGAATGCGCACTTCGGTCCATATGAAAAATATACACTCAATAACTTGAGGGTGGCTCATTTAATATCTGGGGAGAAGTGGACAATTCCCAACCAAAGACTTTTTTTTCTTAAAAAACGTCCTGAAAACAATTTCAACCAAAAGCACGATCATCCAAAAGGTAATTCGTACAAGGATAAGGAGTCGTTCACATAATTTCTTAGTTTAGGAGACAGCCATTTCTGCCGAGCTGGAAAGTTCGTGATGATTTTATAAGCTAAAGTTTGAAAAACGCTCACAAGATAAAGAAAATTGCATCTGGGAAATAGTGATTTCTCAAATTTTCCCAAACAAAACACTACTAATGTTTAAAATATTTAGAACAAGCTATAATGTAATCTGTATGTTCAAAACCGAGTAAATATGTGGAGTCATTTAGCTATTTGGAATGTTTTTGCAAGCCATATAAAAAGGGACAATCACCGTTTTAAAAACGTTACAAAGAAAATTGAAAACCCTTTCACGTCAACCAGTATTATAATTAGTTAAATGTAGTCTTCGGGGATGGAAGCTGAGTCATTAATACCTCTGAAAAAAAGGGAATCATTAGTGGATACTGGAGTACTTGTTGGGAATGACGAATAAATAAGAAAAACGGAAAATTAGTTTTTAATTATGAGATAATAAAAGCAATCTTTGTGAGTTGTCTTTCGCATAGTCGACGTGGTTAAAAAAACAAATAAGGCTTAGACGTTTCTTTCGGCTCTGGGTGTGCTGTAGATCCAGATGATAAGAAAGCCAATCCAAAGCTTATCGATCTCCTACACACGTGTTTTGGGTGTTTTTCCCTTTCTTTGAAACTGCACGCGTGTTACAAACAGCAGATTGGAACAAAAGTGAAAAAGAAAGAAATCATCGTGCGCGAGATTGTAAAATAAAACAAAATGGATTGGGGAGGGAGTCCTGACATTTGGCAGCGTTTTAGGGAAAGTGGAAGAATCATTTTGATTGTTTCATTGCTTTTCGTTCCGGACTTTGCAGGATGAAGCTGGATGTTAAAAAAATTGCGAAAAATTTAGAGGTTATTCAGTTATAAGACAACCAATACTTAAGCCCACCCCTTTTAGCAAAAAAAATGAGCGTTAATTTTAGTTAACATTTTCCTAACAGAAATGGAGATGAACAATGAATTCTGACTGAAAGGAAAGGAAATGCATGATTAATCATCACGCTCAAATTACTCGGCCATTTCAGCCCCGGAGAACATGCAGCTTTGAAACACTGATGATCTGTAAAGTACCTGTTAATCGTTGTTGTAATTACTATTTCTAATTATTTTACCGTTTCGTTAAAAGTATTCTAAAACATCACATGAAAAACGAGTGTTTCGCTGAATCGAACATTTGGGTTATTGATTGAGCCGCGACATACACACGAACTGATGAACGGCTGTTAGAAACATGATTCGATGATTTTGAAACAAAGGAACTCTGCTATCGAACGCAGAAAGGAAAAATTCTTGCAGAGCTAAGATACTACTTAAAGCATTCAGCCGAAACAAACAAATAAATAAATGGATTACCCACTCCTCTCCTCAAAAAGTCGAATTGCTGAGGGGACAGCAGTGCTAACAAACACCGAGATTTTGCTATGGATTAGAGTTTTGTTTGAATCTTCATTTTGACAGGCTTAAGGTGTAGCTTTTTTCCCCTCAAAATACAAATATGGATTTAGCGCGTTTACCTTTTAAAAGGCAATCTTTAGTTAAATTTTTGTCATAAAACTGAATAAAGATGGTAAAAAGATCTTAAGTTGTCAAGTTTTCGATTGTTGTAACTGACTAGAACTTGTTAGCTGTCACTTTATCGAAGCCAATGCATGTAAAGATTAAAAACAGTTTGAAATGTCTGTTTTTTCTCTCGAAAAGATTTCCGTGCTCGCGAAGAAACGATGAATACAATTTCAGTCAAACCTCAGTAATAAAACAATTGATTTCACACCTGAAGCTCGTAATCTATATTCCGGTTCGAGAATCAGTGATAACATTGATTGGAGAAAAATATGCTGAAAGTAAACTATTGTTATAGCACCATCGAAAGAACTTGGTAAGCAATGGGATGGGCTGCAGGTGTTTCAACACGCCCACAAAAGCGTGTGGCGAGAAAAAAATATAGAAGGCGCTAGCTGAACTCTTTATTCCTTCTACATCAATCGTTTTGTGCGCGGCGTGATAGTCTGATGACTGTGGACGGAACACGACATTTTTTTCCATAGAAATCTTTTTATAAAAAGTTTGAGACATGCTGAGGTTGCTAAGAACATCTGAGGCTGGGGATAACTAGAGAACATCTATTTTACATAATGGTTCAGCGGAAATAGTTTGTTGTGAAACTGTAACTAAAATACCGCTTCATGTTCGAGAAATATTGTTTGATTGCCGGACTATACTCCAAATGTGAATACAAGCAAGTGTTTGTACGGCCTTTTAAGAAAACATTAAATTACTGTACGCACAATATCGAGCCAGGGTTGCTCGTCAGTAACTCAAGCTCAGTTACAAACTGCTATGCTTCCATTTTGGGTTGGCGCGCTTATGTGAATGGGACAAATGATTGTTTAAAAATCTAAAATAAAATGAGAATACTTGGAGAACATTGCAGGTTGAGACCCTTGAAATAATTTAGCTGACATCGTCCCTCAGCTCCATACTGATTAGATGTTCCAATAGGAAAAGCAGTGTATTGGTTTTTCCTTGTTGCTAATCTTGCATGCCAATTGCAATTCCTAACGCACTATCAGCCGCTAATAATATACAATTCTATCATGCCACAGAGAGTTTTAAAGTAGTTATTGCCTTTCAAGTCGACCCCCCTTAACATTGACAGTCGGTGCTCGCCTTTTTACTAGCTTAGCTACTGTTAGCAGTGAACTCAATGGCGATTTAATTTTTTGCCTGACAACTTAAGTTCTCGGTGATCGTTATTTAATCCTCTTCGTTGGACAAATTGCTTGTGCAAAAAGGTTAAAAATGCCAGCCAAAATCCCCAAGTAAATAACGTGCAAGTTTCAACCTGTAAAACAGATCAGTAAATATTTACTCAAAATATTTGTGATAAAGTGAAGTCGTATTTCCTATAATCTTGTAAAAACTAAAAAGGTTACCTTAGTTTTGCTCTCAATTAAAGCAACTCCATATGGTAGTGCGCATAACATCCACTTTAGATGCATGATCAGATGATCACAGAGAGCTTTTCTTTGCAGAGTGAAAAAATAAGGCAACGCCAAGCTCAAACGAACACTTACTTGATTTGGGTGAACTCGCTGAATTTTAACACTCATATAAATGCATTTGATTGCAAAGAGTTGGTCGTGTATAAATTTGCATATATAATAATTAGTTTTCAGTCTGAATGTAACAAAAGGAATGCAGAGTTGGCGACTCTGATGTCCAGGAATAAACAAATGTACACAACCGAAATTACAGTTACTTCGAAGGCTACGTCGTGAAAAAACGTTTGAACTGTTGATTGTGTAAATCGTGCATTTCCTAAAAAGTAAGCTTTAAGGTAAATTGGTTTTTTGGATTGTCCAGACTTTTTCTTTTGGCAAGTTAAGTATAAATTTGCAACCATAACAACCAGGTTATGAAGTTTTGGCCGGGAACATCAATTCGGCAACTTTAAAAATTAAAAGTTTTTTTAGCATGGGAGTGTGCTCACTTGGGGTAGCATGTTGGTTTCGCCGGTGTTTGTCTAAAATTCTGTCCAAATCATCTGCTAAAACTCTGCGGAAAGAACCCCAAAAAAGAATTTTTAAAAAATCTAATTTTCAGTTAAAAACAGCTAATGAAATAATGAATAAGTTATAAAACCGACTTAATTGTACTTTTTGATCCACTATTGTCAGTATACATATAAATGTTGATGTAAGAAAGGTTTTCTTAAAATCTAATACTAATAACACTGTAAAGTAGAAAGCCTGGGATGCACGAAAAATGAAAACAGAAGTTGTATTTGACATTCGAGTAAAAAGCAAATGAAAACAACATAAGTAAACAAATACCCGTAAAGAAAAATCTTCATACACATGTATATAACGCTTGTGGAGTATGGAAGTTTGATCACATTGGAATGGCAGCTGCTGTTGATACATTTATTTAATACACAATCAAATAAAACTGGGTCTGTCCAACTCTGAAAGCCGTCCTTATAATTTGTTTCAATAGTGAATCAACAACAACTAAGAGTTTCATGGAAATCCGTGTCCGATATCTTCGTTTTCGGTGTCTTTTTGCCACACTGTACATGATGATATGGATTTTATTTTTTTCCTCTGCAGAAAATTGCTCTGGTATTCTAATGCAAATTAATAATCACGTCTATTCAACTTACTCCGAGGCCTTGGCTAATGGTTAATCCATACACAAGCTCAAATCTTGGACGATAATGGAAGAAACACGAAACCCGATAATGAAAGGGGAGCGTGCATTGTGTTAGCTCAAATTAAGGTTGGTTTTGAACTGCTTCGCTAGATCTCTTTCCGGTTCTAAAGTCGTTCCGCTGTTTTTTCTCGTAATCATTTTTTACCATGGATTTTGAAACATACAGGGATTGGACGTTTACATTCTTTAATCTTTGCAAAAGATCCAAACAAAACAAGGAATATATGCAGCACATAAGCTTGCGCGAAACAAGATCACCTGTCTCCAAATTCAGTTCACAGAAGAAATATTTGGTAAAATCAAAAGTATACGAGTTTGATAACAAAACTGGAAAAGAGACAAGGTATATTTATCAATAATAATAATAATAATAATAATAATAATAATAATAATAATAATAATAATAATAATGTAGAAAACCAGGCTTTTGCTTATACGAAAGGCCGAAAGTGTTTCGATTCGTGATGTCTCACAGCAAACTGCACAGTTGCCTTCTTGTGTTTGATAACGCAAGAACTGAACGATATCAGAATTATCCTCATTATATTACGAACCTACACTAAACATAACTAATTTCACCAGTAATACATAAAAGGGACAAAAAGTCGCCATTGACGAATTAAATTGGGTTTAAAAAACTTTGCATATGGAATTGATATCTCGTAATCGTCTCTGCCTGTCTAACCACAGCATAAGTTTTTACTAAAACTTCATTGGAAAACTTTTAGAATATCTTCATGTATTTTGAACTTGCTGACGCAGAATAGCAGCTCGCTGGTTTACTAAACACACGCTTTTTATAAGAACAACGAGGCTCAAATTTGCCCAAAAATTAAGAACAAGCTAAGAACAACTGGGGCGTCAGATGCCAACTTAACTGCAAGTTTTAACTGAAAAACTCAACGCATCAGGTGATGACATGTGGCGTCTCATTGCAAACCTTTTAGCAGTTATAAAGACTGCCGAAAGTACATGTATTAGTATAATAGTCCTTTTCACGGTTCCTGAAAAGTAACCGAGCTTAGACATGAAGCCGACGCGAAAGTTGTCCTCGCACAGTTAGAGAGGTGGAAATAATAGACATGCTAATCAGCTTCTTTCTTATGATAATTATTTTCGCTTCTCTTACTGTGCGAGGACAACGTTCGCCTCGGCTTCAAGTCTAAGCCTGGTTACCTTTCAGGAACCGTGAAATGGACTATTGACATGATGGAAGCAAGAACATTTTCAGTTAAGAATGAACAAGTTCAGAACAATTATCCAAAACTTAAGAACAACGAGTTCAAAATTTACAAGTTCTTATAAAAAACGCGTGTGTTTGGAGTATTTTAGGAGTTGTTTCTTATTCTTGTAGTCTTATGAGTACTTTTATTACAATTGAGGCTCAAATTGTGCAAAAACTCAAATTACTCTTTGCCAGTTCAAATCATCAATTCAACTGAACAGAATTTGGATTATTTTTGTTTGGGGTTTTGTAACTGAAATTAGTCAGTCTCTTTTTAAGTCTGCAGTATATCTGGCTGATTTTTAAAGAAGGTGCCATTGTCACAAAGTCTCTAACATCAACTCCCCCACCCCCACAGCATATGCAATTCGTAAAATCGCTTTAAACCCCATGTTGAGACGCAATTCGTAAAAAATCTCAACTTATAATGATTATCAAAGTCCATCTACGTCTTTGACTATGTAGTAATGCGTGTTTGTTAATCGGTTTAGGCCGCAAATGGCACTTAAAATTACCTTAAAACTGCTGGCTTTTGAAATAGCTCTTAAAACTAATCGCTGAAAAAAGGGAACGTTCAAATTTGATTTTCGATCTTAAGGACTGCTCGGATCTCTGCTCATCAACACAGTTTGTAGATTTTGAAACGTACTTTCAGATGAAAAAACCGCATCGAAATCCGACCAGGCAGACCGGAGATACATTGCTCTAAAGTTAGGTGTTTTGAGCATGTGTCCTAGGCTGATGGTATATAGCAAATAGGATTTTTTTTAAAGCTTCGTCCACCAATGGTTGGAACAGATTAAGAGCGTTTACCCGAAATCCGACGAGGCAGACCGAAGATACATTGCTCTAAAGTTAGGTGTTTTGAGCGAGAATGAGGCAAACATAGCCGATATTTTGAAGGCACCTTCTTTAAAAATCAGCCAGATATATAGCGATCGTGAATAACTTATGCCAATTGTTTTCTTTAATATCTTGGAGCCGAATATTTCAAAAACAACGTTACCGGTTACATTAAGGGGGCGCAACAGGGTAGATTTTGGTGGTTATTAGAGGAGTTGGAGAAGATATTTAAAAGGGGAAAAAGTTAATAATAATAATAATAATAATAATAATAATAATAATACTGTCTAACTAGTCGCCACCTCAAAGTACAGAAGCAGCACAGGTCACGAGATCGAACTGAAAGCATCTGGTGGCGCTTCTGGCAGCCGCTATACAGTCCATGCATGACCTCGGACTACAGCTCCAAACACCGGGATAGAACGTAGAACGTAGCAAACACCCCCCCCCCCCCTAAACGAGCAAGTGCTATTCCTCCGATAGCATACAAGTTGGCGTTCGTCCATTAAATGTTTACTCCAAAAATTAATACTAAACTTACCTAAAACTCATAAAAACTCAAAATTCCTTTAAATTTAACAACCCCCCCACTTTTTTCCCCAAACAATCTTCAAAAATTTTCAAATTATTTGGGAGCCTTTATCAACTATCTTACTGTGTTCCTATGATTTAGATTGGTGATATTCCTAGTTTGAACGGAGAAACTAGCCTTTATGACGTAATTGAGCCTCCAAATTCAACCCTGAAGAGATCAGCTGTCATACAGGCACATTCTTAGTTTTGATTGGACAACAAGCAAATTCTATCCATCGTATAGCTAGGTATTTATCCGATGGGTAAAATTATCAGTCTTCGTACAACTGGGCCAAGAACCCCAGTTCTTTCTCAAAAGAAGTTTTATCATTTATCCTCTCTCAATAAAAATTGATCATCCAATCTGTCATGTTTACAAATCGTGTGAACCCGCCAAACGAAACTCTAACCTCAGTTGTTCCGCTGCGCATGATTGAGAAAGAGGCCAATAGGAAAACGGGAAAAATGCTTTGAGGAAGATTCAGACCAAGAAAAAACATTGCACATAAATCATTCTCCCCCCCTGCCGTCATGCATATTGGATCAAATTAAAGCCAATGAAACTTTGTGCAGGGAATAATCGTTCGAATTATGGACCAATAAAAAAAAGGAAATTAGAAACATTCTCAATATATATTGGTGTACTTACTTGTCAGTCATGCATGTCTGTTTGTCTCCTTGTGGAGTATGGGTAATGAACAGAATGATCCCATAAGTTGCAGTAAATTATTGCGCTCTTCTTAACATGGAGAAATCACGGTGCATATAACCTGTCTGGTTTTCTTTTTATTTATTCGGGTCTCTAAACGTTTAAAGAATTATTAAAGGTTTATACTGAAAGGTTATCGTACCTTAGTTTTTGTGAATTTTTTGTAATTGATGCTTTCAGCTTAGACTTAGCACTGCGATACTTGTTCCTCGATATAAAAGTTAAATCAAAAACAACCGAAATATTGGAACTGTCAAGCGACGGTAACACGTTTAAGTTATTAGTGGACTACAAATAGCAAACAAGATCAATCTTCTAAAAACTTAAAGTCATTAGATCTAAATGAAGACAATCAGTAAACATGTTAAGTTCTTGTCATAAAATGGATTTTTCCCAGAACATATTCTGTTCGGTCGCAATGGGAAATGGCATAGGAAAAATAACAACCTTCATATATTGGCCATTCGCGAACAGATCAATAACAAGCGATTTCTATGTGTATCAGAAAGATACCGCACTGAAACAAACACTTCATAAAACTAAAACAGACCTAGCAACACTTGATAATCTGCCCTGATATATATGTAATGTTTCTTAAATAACTAAAACGCTTGGGTGCGGATATTTCAGTTCCGGATTAAATAGTGATCAAATAGTGATCAAGGACAGCTAATTGATTGATCAAAAACGATCCACTCTTGACATTGTGCGTCTGTCACTGTCCTTCCAAGCATAAACTGATTATCTTTCAGAACCTGAGTTTACAACATCAACTGAAAGTTTGTTTATCTTACAATGAGCGTCGAATGTTTATCGTACATAGTCTTGTTTTATTCAGCACGTGTTTTTAATGTTTCATAAATTTTAAAAGCCTTATGTTTGCACTTAGGGAAAACTTTAACATACTCGAATTAGCAACATTCTTAAATCAGATATATAATACTTTGCTAGTGGTTACCTCTAGTTTGTGCCCACTCTACAAGTCCATATGCAGAGAAACATATTTTTTCTGAGTCAAAAAAGCCCTTTATCATAGATATGAACAAGAAACAAAGCGCGACAATTTGAAGAGAAGTTGTTCCTCATGTCACCATAGTCGAAACAAAGGTCAAAGACCTTAACAGAATTAATTAAACAAGCCATAAGACACACAAGCTACCGCTTATGCCATTCGTTCACCTGCTAACGTTACATAACCTAAATTAAACTAATTGAGCCGGGTTTTACAAACCTTGGGAATCGTTCGGAAGCGGTCGAGCGTGCCTCCTTGTTAACTTGGTAGCTGTCTCGTTTAAGCAGGTTCACTCGGCTTGTTTTTCAAAAAGCTTTTGACCTCCCAAGAGCTTCACGAGTGTGTCAAATATTCCTATTTCATCAAGAAATTTGTAAAAAAACATAAACAGAGTATGTATCCGCCTGTGCCAATATACATAAGTGAGCAGGTGTGCCGGAACGATATACTTGCGGGGGCACATTAAAACATATTCGCCCAAGCGAATATTTCAAGTACAAATGGGTGTTTCTTTTGCTTTTTGAGTATATTGACAAAGTTTTGTAAAGTTTAGGATACACGGGAAGCCTCGTTATTGTAAGCTCAACATAACTTCCTTGCTTTTGTCCTTTATTAGGATTTCTGTACACATTAGTTAAAGTTTAAAACAGTAGTTTTTTTATTTATTTTCTTTTTGTATAACTGATTTATGAGATCCGTTTGTATTCTAACTCGAATTTATAAGTTGCATTGCATGTATTGTAACGTACACCACACTATCTTTTTATTGTAAAAAATGGCTAAATATTCTAAATAAACAAACAAACAAATAGATGATATATATAGAACACATCACGGACTTTATAGGCAATGTTTTGTGAATCCCCTGGTTTTTTATGAATGTATTACGTCCTCAATATTGGCAGTGATCCACAATGTTAAAACCGGCATTGTTTATTGATCGTTTGCTCTTTCACGACTTCTTTCGCTGCACTCATAAAAGTGTTTAAAAAAGCTACAGATATACCCAAAAAAGGTTACAGTTAATCAACGACAACAACAACAGTAATTTAATGGCACTTTGTAAAACCGTTTGTTTAAACCGCACCAGGAGGAACCCTTTAAATGATGTTTTTAAACATAAAGAAAAAGCCGCTGTCAATGCCTGGTAAGGTTACCATGGCCACCACATGTGAGTCGACTACGCAGGGCTGACGTGTCGGGTGTGAGATGTGGAGTACTAGTGTGGCCGAATGGTAGAGGAATAATATAGTGAACACCACAGGGTGGCAAAGACACGTTCTAACAGCACATAAACAGCGGTGCCAGTACGTTACCTGGGCATGGGCGGATCCAGGATTTATT
>JAOBRG010341814.1:0-11627 GCA_027574985.1 Umimayanthus nakama | reverse complement strand
AGTATAATTGCACTGGTGGTTATTCCAGAAAATAAAACAAAAATAGCAAACTTTCTAAAAGAAGTTTATTTTTTTTTTAAAACAACACGCGCCTAAACATGCTTTGCGTGCGCGTCAACGAAGTTTTAGACCAAGCAGCGCGCGCCATTTTCGATAATCACCAGTGCAATTTTGCTAATAAAGAATAGTTGATAAAACAAGATTTGTGATGGATTTCCCTAGTCAGTTCTTTGTTATATGTTTTTTCCTTTGTGTCCTTTGTTCGTTGACCGTATACAAAACCCAGAAGGTATTGAAATGCAACTGAACAACGAACCATCAGAAAAAAAGGTTATATATGCACGGGCATGATTTGTTCAATGAAAAATGAAGCAGCTGTTTTGACTCCCTTTGTAATTGTTGAGCCTCCCAAACGGATGTTTTGTCAACTTTGTACTAAGGTAGGGAAAAAAACTGCATGTACATTTTAATTAACCTTCTTTATACAGTGACTGAACGTTCAGTTCACTTACTATTATGGAAAAATTTTTCTCCGTAGGCCTGGGCCACATCTGAGGTCAAACCGTCCCAGTTCCGACGATGTTTCTCTAGGAATAGTTTCGTGTTATAGATCGGCGTGTAGAAAGCTCCTGGGGCAATGATGCTGACCAATACTCCCCATGGGCGCATTTCTCGCCGTAATGCATCAGAGAAGCCTTCAACGCCATATTTGGAAACAGAGTACGCGCCCATATTCAGCACCGTCATGCATCCTAGAAATATTCGACAGACAAGAAACATTAATTAGTTTGTTTTCATGAACAATCAACGTGATGTAAATAAAAAACAGTGTTTTTACTGTTTGTGAATAGTCCACTCGCAGACAAGGCCAGTCGTTCATTAAATGTAATCTTTTCCTTCTACCAAGTAGCTTACAACATCTATTTTCTCCTTAAAGCACCAGTATAAAGTAACCCGAAAGATTGTGAGAATAAAATAAATTGATCATTCATTCCCAATTCTCTAGATCTATGGTGAAATACAGCTGAATCCCCTAAATCCAATGGTAAAAATGTAGATTTAACTTTTAAAAAATATGAGGTTTTTCTCTTGGTTTTACCAATTATCAATCAAGAAACCTCAACTTTGTAATCCAGATCGCTTTTACTAATGAATTCAATTCGTGCACTTTTGGTGAACCATTACTGAAAAGTTGTGCTTACCTCCCACGCTGGAGAAATTGACCACCCGTCCTTTAGCCTTCCTTAGTAACGGGAGGAAAGTTTTGGTCACGTCAATCATTCCCCAAAGATTGACATCTGCAACGCGTTTGAACTCATCCATGTGCAGCCATTCAAGCGGGCTCAGGGAAGTGATCCCTGCGTTGTTGACCAGGCCCCACAATCCTTTGCGAGGAAAACATAAACAAATTTTCAGTTAAGGAAAAGTTCTACTCTTCTTTAATAACCAGTTGATCAGTAGAAGTTTGTAACCTTACCACCGGCTTCATAAAGATAGCGTGCTCAGTAGTGTTTGGCTTAGCCTCCAAAAACAGACGCATTAGACTATCTTTAGCATGTATTTGGTTTATTGCTTTGAAAGATGTACAAGAACTGGGACCGTTTCTAGGACGGAGTAACAAGAGGCTCTTGCGTTTTTGAAGCATTGGAAAGATCGTCAACCTGGCTGGTATATGACTTGGCGGCTCTTAAAGCAAATGGCATTGACCGCTTTTTTTTCTTCAGACAAATAGACAAAAACGATTACGATTTGAAAAACGTGTTCTTAATTTTATGCTTGTAAAGTGCAGTTCAGATTTTTTGAAAGCAATATATCATGTTTCGTCACTGAAGGTAACAAGCACTTCAACCCGGTTAATAAATGATGCAACTTTGTCAGTATTAAAGAGATATACACAGAGCACTTTGCAAAAACTGAACTGATATAAATAAGTGTCAACATCTGTAGAAACAATTTGAAAACTTGGAAAGCCGGTAGACCAAAAAACCTCGACCTGTAACTGTCAAGCTCTCTTTTGTAGAAATGTTTTTGCAATTTTTATTTTTCATAAATACATGAAGATTCCTTTTACACCCGGTTAATAATTCCGTGAGTATTCGGGGGTATGACAACATACCACATTAAGATATATTGCCAACATAACCAATAGCGAAGTACACAAGCGCTAAATGCTTATAGCTGAGTGTGTCTATGGACCGACAGTGACAATTAGAAAACAAGTTCTTTGACAACGTCAGTGGATTTGGGGTCCAATATAACAATGTGTTATGTAGTCACTTGGCTATGGCGATTACTCTTATTTACAATGTTAACAGCTACGAAGGACTTAGGTAAAGTCCTTCAATCTAGTCACGTCCTGACCGCGGCTCCGTTTAGAACTATCGAGTGCATCACGTTCGGCGGCATACAGCAGCAGTTTTGGGCATGGTTGATCGAAAGTCAGCCATTGTTGGCGCTGATAAAAATTCAGCCAAAGATCGTAGTTACTCCCAATCTAAATTATTTGTGCTGACAATTCAGATTTGTATCTGAATATATTTTGCTGTTTTACAATACTTTTGCTAGAACCAGTATATATGCTTTTTTAAAATAACAAATTTCATAGGAACACCCAGGTTGTGATTTGCCCAAAACTATGAGAAATTTGGTAGTTTCAGTATTTCGATGAATGACCGATAAAATTGTACACGGTTATATTCCGTTGTATGTGGACGAATTACAGCATTATACTGTGTGAGAACGATAAGAATAATTTGAGACTGATGTTACCTTATTCATTTACTGGTTTTTACAAAAACAAAGGTATGTTTGTGGTACAGTAAAAACCCGCGAGTAAAAACCTATATTTTTGCAAATTAGGCTAAACAGGTTCTTACATAAATGGTATGTAATAAAAATTTAGGGTCATTGGGTTCTTAATAGGTTCTTAATTTCTGGGAAGTTTACAATAGCACTGATGGTTACAGTGTATACTTAAAAAAAATAAGATCCTGATTTCAACTTTTAAGCTAAATAGGTTCTTACATAGAAGGGGTATAACTGGTAAATTTTACCCTAACAGGTTCTAAAAATTTAGATTCTTACTCGCGGGTTTTTACTGTATTGCTGAAAGAAAAAAACTTAGTTTAAACTTAATTGTTGTTGAATTTAGTCCTTTTTTTAAACAACCAAGTTTTAATGGACAGGTGGTATTGTTTCGAAGAGATAGGTTTTTGGGTAGCTTAATGTTTACTAGTACAATTAATTTGCAATAAATAAAGATATATTGCAAACTTCATCAATTGCTATTAGTTGTACTGGACAGAAATTTGCTGGCTGTTTGTTTATCTTTTTCTATTACTAAACTTTCTAATGATATTTTATCTGTACTGTGCTGTACACATATATAATTATAAATCTATTCAAAATGTTTCAGTCTTAATCATGCAAGCACCTGTTCACTGATTATAAGATGATCACTAATTTCTATAATGACTGTTAACTTTGCGGTTATTTTAGAATAAAATACGGCTTATAAAGCCCGAATATCTGGAAGAAAAGTAAATTTGAAGATCTAAGGCTTAGCGGAGTCTGCTTCCTTTTCACAAGAGCCAATAGTTTTCACTAGCCTATTTTTGTATGTTTGAGGATTTCTGCATGACTGAAGGCTTATTGTCTTTGTATATTTTCAATTTGAAAAGGTATTAAAATTGTGAGTGAGGCACATAAATTGTACACACGAGTACACTTTTGTTACACTCAGACAAGCACCGTCTTATCGATAAGGAACTAATCTGTAAAAACTAAAATGCCATTTTACACTTCATCTGCTAAACACTACATTGTACTCATAAAGTTTTCTTAGATAAAAGGAAAAAATTTGTTTTACAATTTTAAGTTATCAATGCGGACACTATACTGAAAACCTTTATCAAGTTATACAGAAAAAATACACACAAAACGAAATTAGCCTCACCTTGGTCGTTGGGGAGGTGGCTTTTGACAATCACATACGCGTCTTTGATATCGTCGGGTTTTGTGACATCCATTTGAAATGCCACCAGTCGTTTACTGCAAAAACTTTGCAGGCATTCTACCCCTTGTTCTGTCAGGCAGGAAGCAAACACCCGAAAGCCCATCTCATCCAGGCGAATAGCGGTCTCTTTACCGAATCCAGAGTCACAGCCAGTGATGAGCACGAATCTCTCGTCAAAGCTCTCTACCTTTCCCCTTGGTAACAGTTTAGAGAGGGCCCACAGGCAGAGGGACAAAACTGTGGCAACGAAAACCACTTGGTGCAAATAAAACACGACCTGTATTAGTATGAAAAACATTTTCTTCACGGTAGAGTTGTCCAAACTTTCACTGTGTTCTCAGCTTCGTATCTGTATCCTAGAGATTACAAACTCGCGTGACTCTATATATATATAGTCTCCCAGACGTGATGTCTCCGAAACGTACGTGGGTCGGGCTAAACATAGCACCAAATATAGAAAAACCACTAAGTCATAAGTACTTAACGTTTAAAAACTTAATTACATAACGTTCTGCATATTTGTTCAAAAGGAAGAAGTAGAAGTACATTGCTTGTTTCGTGGCCAACCGCCGAGTACGTGTTCGGTACCAAGGGCGTGTTTGTTGTGGTTTGAAGAAAGACGTTACACTTAAAACTTTGTCTTTGCTTTTGTGTTTAGGGTTGAACTTCTTGAAGATCCTTGCGGAATCGACAAAAACTGGACCATTCACAAAAGATTAAAAAAAGATCATACGACGTTTCGTCCTAACGATCAGTAATATTTATGTAAATCCAGGCGGAACTCTTCTTTCGATTTCAATCTCAATTTTTCCTTCTCGTTTTTTTAGTCTACGTTACTAGTTGATATCTAATATTAGTCTGCTTTCCTTTCTACTAAATTTTATTGGTTATAAGAAGCTTGTTTTTCTCCCCTTATTAAACTCAAATACCTGTGGTAGTGACCAAATCAAAAGCTTTCAGCAACTTAGAGACCGCGCACATCCATTAGAGTGTTTGTTACAATAAATGTCTTTTCTTTTCTTGCTTATAGAATACGTTTGATATTGTTTGTAACTGTAAGCAAAGTGCGTAATGAAAAAAATGAATCTAAATAAATCTGATCTAGTTTGTGCCTAATCAAAAGCAACACCGAAAGTTTTAAAGCTTTGAAGTTATTTCCACGAAAGGTTATCTGTCAATAGCAAATAGACGAGTCTTTCCTGACGTCATTGTTAATATTTTGCTTTTTTGGCATACGCACTTACCGGGAGAGAAATAATGCTAGACAAGAATTGAACACAGAATCCAAAAAGCTTTTCACACTTACTTATCATAAAAATCGAGTTTTTACGTTAAGTTTTTGAGAATCATTGGCTTTCAAAAATATAGAAAACAGCTGGGGGTGCAAACAACGTTATTGAGCCTGGCCATTCATTTGCTGTAAAAGTTCGAGTTTTTAAGCATGCCGCGTTACAAAATGCACTTTTAGAGCATAATGGACTGTATTTTCCTGACAAAACCTGTCTTTCAAATTCGTACCCTTGTTCTTAGCTGAATATTTTTAAAAATGCTAAGTAACAAACTTAGACACGTATGCTTATGAAGCAAAATGAAAGCATACGCAAAGTGAAGAGAGGTGAAGTGGGTCGAGCAAGATGGCGGACGTGTCCTGATGAGCTCTGATAAAAATTATTAGTTCGACACTTCCAAATTTTGTAAGTGTTCTGCGTGTTTTTCGTCTTAAACATGAGTAAAGATAGTCCCGACCTCTGACAAAGGAAGACTTAATAAATGTTATGGAGAAGATGTTTATCCTATAAGAAAGCAGAATTCGAAGAAGGAGGCAGCTGTCAGTTTCATGTTATCATAAATGAATGATTTGACGAGGTGCTGAAGAATGGAGCTCACATTTCGCAATTTTTAAACAATCTAACTTACAAAAGCTTTGCGATGTTGTTGACCTTCAAACTACACTATTAATTTATCAGCCGGTTCTCCTATTCTCCCAGATTTATTCACTGTTTTTTTTTACACCTGTAAGGCGCAAACATCAACACCAGACACGCCTAGCAAGTAAGTCAACCTTCTCACTTCCAACTGCTCGAACCAGTTAGAGAAGGTTTCATGGTTTCAAAGTCCTGAACTCAATCGATGAGTCTCTAAAACCCTTGACTGCTACCCCATCAAAGGGAATCTGAGAAATTGCATTTTATTGCTCAGTACTGTTTGACCACTGTAAATTCTTATTAACAACACTCCATCCTGCTATTATTGTATTGATAAAATTTTATCCATTTTGTCCTCCTTTGATAGCGCCTAGTTTTCTTGCTTATGTTCTTGTTTCATTCTGTCATTTTTTTGTTTTGCGTGTATTCAAACTAGCTGTGTAACTTCAGCTAACTAGCACTCTTATAACTTCTGATCCGTCAGCATAGCATTCAATACTTAGCTTTCTTCAAAGGCTAGCCCCTATGAATATGGTGCACTCTAACCCTGTGTATATTTCTTCATTTTCAACTTCGCTTTTCTGAAACTTGCATAAAAACTTAATCTAGGGTGCTAAATAAAATTTGTTGTTGTTGTTATTGTTGTTGTTAATGACGTCAGGAAAGATTCTCTTATTTTGGACACGAACGTCTGCCACGATTGTAGGACAATAGGTTTAATTACAGAAGACAAGGAGATCACGTAGGGGCACAAATAGCTTGCCATCTGTCCCTCATCCTCTGACATAAGGCAGAACGTGAAAAGCTCAATTTGCGGTTTTTCTAGAGCACCTGAACAACGAAATATGAATAATGAATTTCGATCCTCGTGCGAGTTCAAAGTTTCTAACTTTTTATGCTCTCACGACTTCGCCCCAAAATGAAAGGAAACGAATGAGAAATACATAAAGAGAGAAAACGTGAAGTTAGAAACCCAGTCAAAGTCTTCGTCGTTATTCGCACCTTGGATTGATTGGATGCTAAAAGGAGTTAAAGTCCATATCGATAGAGACCCTTAGATTTGACTACAAGTACCATTTCTTAGCTTTTGAACTTGTAATGTTGCCAATGACATCTTCAGCAATTGTTTCACGGGGTGACGACCACAAGGTTTGATCCGACAACGCTTTTGCGTACACCTGCCACAAACTTTGCCTTACCAAAAGGTCGTATTCGTACTTGTAGTCGAAGTCGTACCCGTCGGATCTAAATATATATGTATTTATTGTCTTTTACAGTTTTGTTTCACAAGAAAGTCTATCCTTTAGGCTGAAGTTGAATGTTCTCAAACAACTTTAACCTTTCGTTCAGGATCTCACTCAGCAATTCAAAGACTTCTTCTCTACAATAACAAAGACAGTTCAAAACTAATAAGTCTCTTAGTTTGTGTTTAAACTGTCTTGCCATCAGGCTACCTCCACGTAATATAAATTTCAGAGAGGGCCAAGTAGTTTCGCGTGACGTCACGATATAACATTTTTAAAACCGTCTTCTTTTGTTTAATACACAAACATGCATGGCCGCCCTTTTCTTTGTCTTTTTTGTTTAAATGAATTGAGTAATTTTATCATTTTAACTATAAATGCAGTGATGCATGGTTATGATAATAAACATGAACTTGAACTTTCTGTCATAAAGTTCTCTGCCAGTATAAAAATATAACAGAATTGTCTTTACGTGGGCAAGCGAGATTGTGAGGTGATAAATGTTCCTGCTCGGAGGCAGAAGGTGTGGTGACTTCCTTGAGCAAAAGAGCGGGAACCTGAGCGTGTATAATGGACAGACGGAGAAGTCTATCTAGCCAATCAAAATCGCACTGTTATGTGTTTTGAGTTCGAATGTTAACTAAGGAAGATTTCCAAAATTCTTTATTGATGTAGAAAGGCATGGTATGGCTAGAAGATATTCAACGTCTCTGTCGTGTGCTTGGTCCGCACACACTAACTTTGAGCAAAATATTGTTCATCCGGCCCTCCCACGCGGTCCATATACGTGTGTATCGTTTAAAATCGATGTTCCGTCGGCTCTGAACTGACCGGTGATTGAAGGAAGTCGAGGGCGCGCCAATAACCCCCAACACTCAGCCAGAAAACAAATTATCCACTTTCATAAAACAACAACAACATCGATGTACCGCAGTGATCTAGGACTGTAGATAAACAAAGCTGGATAGGGAAACATTTTGTTTAAGGACTAGATGAAAATGTCTTTTATAAAACCAGGGAGGAAATAAAACCGTGCCCAAAATCTCAAACAATTTGCCGCGAAATCTATGTAACAGATATTAAAACTGAAATTTAAAAAAAAACACTGGACAAGCTAGCGACATGCAGGATCAGAAATCAGTTACGTTTTGAAACCGTCAAAAGAAGCGGTGTCAAACGTAATGTTAGCTGGGGTTTGGCTGACATCCCAAACGTCTCGTTTAATTTACTGTATATCGCAGGGTTAAACCTCTGGTTGAACCACGAGTTTTGAGTTGCAACAGCTATGTGCACCGCAGGCTATATGTTATATGTGTACGACATGACCTAACAATGACGTTAAACAACTGATTTGTAGTCTCCTGACGAGATCGATCACGCAGTTGCTTAAAGGAAACATGCAATTGGATAGTGAAACAAACGTTCGCATAGGAGCTGAAACGCGCAATTGGATAACGAAACAAACGTTCGCATTGGAGCAAACGGTTCGGAAACGGAGCAAGCCATTTGAGCATGTTTTTAAGCTTTTAGGAGATAATAGAAGCTTCTTAGCAACTGTGCCTTTAACGATGCATATTGTTTGTTTGACTTAGTGTGGCCAAGCCTTGAGGAGTTGAGCGCGATTCTTGAACTGCTCTAATAGTCCGTGCGGTGAATTTAAAAGCCTATAGTTAATCAGAAGCACCTTGCCCTTGTCTTAACTCTCGCACACAAAAAATTGAATTCTAACGCAACACATTGTTTTGTAGACCTCAGAGCATTTTCTTCAGTGTACTTTTTTAAGTGGAGATGAAAAGACAATTGCGGAGTTGCACGAGAAATAAATGACTGGATTTGGATGAGAGTTTTGTTAAATTCTCATGCGTGCAGTCAAGAATAAATAAGATTTGTACGAGAGTCGAGTGGCCCGATTCGGATGAGCGTTTTGTTTGAAATATCATGCACGCCGTCAAGCAAAATGACTGAAAACCCTTGAGAGTCGACAAGATTCGTTTAACAAGCGTGTGCGACTGATGCTCTAAAAAGTTCTGAACATGTTTAATATGAGTGCTCAAGAGTCGACGACAGTGCATTGGATTGGCGGTAAGGCCAAGTAAAAAAATTTATTAGTTCGCCAAAAAAATGAGGCGAGAGGTCCTTATTATCTATTATTTTGTCATTTTTTATTATTTTTTAAAATATAGGTTTTATGAGCCCTTTGCTCCAATAAAACAACAAAATACGTTCATATAGCTGATTTCAATATCTAACACCAGCAAATTTTTTGTTTTGATCCTTAATAGTTACTCAAAAATTTGAAACTTTAAATTTATATACACACTATTTCTTATAAGAACCAGTAACTTTCGGCTCAGCCTGCGCTGTTCTTAAATTTTTGGCGATTTCAGCCTCAAATTGTTCTTAAATTGTTCATATTTCCTGGTAATTCCACTCGGAACAACAAAACGACGCTAAGAAATACGTGTTTGCTGTTATTTTATCCTGCTCAGTATGCGAAAACATTTGAAACTGTCCATACAGAGTCCGCGGAGGTCACGTCAATTCTAACAGGTCTCTCTATACATGTGTATCTCATTCTGTGTATAAGGATTAAAATAAGTTCTAAACATTTTCTGGTCAAAATTTCACTGAGCTGGGTGTTGTTCTTAGCTTTTTTGCTCTTAATTTTTGGGCAAATCTCAATCTGGGTGTTCTTGTAAAGCTTTTTTTATATATAAAAGCGTGTTCTTGCGTCCTTTGTTGTTTGGAAATTCCGACTGAATCCAAAATAACATTGCAGTGTTCAAAATTTAAACAAAACAATCATTTTTATGTTCATTTATTTCTCAAACATTATTTTAGCTTGAAGGCTCTTGTGCAACTACTTCGCCACTTTTCCTTGACCAGAGCATATGAAATTATGTATACGTAGACTTAGCCACGTGAAAGCAGAAATGGGAAGCGACGTTGTCAATTCCGTAACATCCACGCCGGTTTAAAGTTTCATTTCGCAGCAGTCCCTGACAATAAAGTCTCATATAGTTGTTATATTTTATGTTTACGCATCAATTCATCAAAAGCGATTTACTGTTTGTGTTTAAAGTTTTTTTTTACAGCAGAATCGGGGTTTTAACCATCGATTCTCAGGTTTTGCTAAGGTATTTTTAGATTTTAAAAAGAAGATAATAGATAATAAAAAAAAAGGAGCGGGAAGGCAAAAAGGAGGCGGGCGGGGACGGGAAAATAATGTATATTTTTTACTTGGCCTAAAAGGAGAGGGAGAGTTTGAAGTCTCGTCAATTTTTGTCGACTCTCGTGTTTAAATTTAACCCGGCTTCATCGTTAGATATTTCCATTCAGGACTCAGCTTAGCAATTATTTTTTTGTTTAATTGACTACCTCAACCATTAATACGGTACGAAAACCTGGACAATTTATGTCACTTTATATATCTTGCCAGTTCTATCTTCAAAAACTTCTTGCCCACTTTTCCCCTTTTCTACATGGTTTAACTGTTTTGATTGTCAATTTTATTGTACTTTTTCTCGATTATATTTTTCCATTTCTGATACCTTTACTAACTGTATAATGTATGTTGATATGTATTGTAAACACGTGTTATACATATTTATGTTTGCCCTGAACAAAACTTCGTTAGAATAGGATATTAATTGACGCTGTCAGTGATTTTTTAGCAAATTTTAGCTCTTTTTCTACAACTATCTTGTAAGCTCTCATTAATACAAAATATTTCTTGTTAAAATACGTAAGATACTCTTTTTAAACACGGACGAATAGCCCTAAAATATGAGTTAGCAATGCATATCTTCACTTGTATATATAAATTTACAAAGAATCTCTTAACGCTAGCTCTCAAGAGATCTAGTCGCCAGTTTCAAATATCGTCCCATGCCCTTACAAACGATCACGGTCACTTCAAGCCGTGCAATAAAAATGCAGTAGATTGTCAGTTAATGTAGTTGTTGTTGATGTCATCATCCTGATCCTTGATTGGTTCTTTCATCAACACCTCAATCAATTTATCGCCCAGCCACGTGGGTAACCATGCAACGCAGTTCAACGGAAAGCTGCTTACATGGTAGCGCATTCTGGGCGTCTGCGACGCAACGGCGTCCACGACCGCGTCGACGACTTGGCCAGTTTCCGGGTTGCAGCTTGCATCGGATGAAAACGCACGTAGGAAGGCCTCATCTGTGGTGAGAAGAGAAGGCAAGAACTTGTTCAGTGTTTTAAGGTCTTATTTTGAGTGGCCAGTTGACATTAACGGAACTCGAACATGAACAACCTCCTCAACAGACACATATACAAACAGACAGACAGAAGGACAGACTAGCAGACAGGAAACCATACCCATAGAGAGACAGATGGACGGATAGACAGACGGATAGCTAGATAGACAGACAGAGAGAGAGAGAGAGAGAGAGAGAGAGAGAGAGAGAGAGA
>JAOBRG010341802.1:9050-29346 GCA_027574985.1 Umimayanthus nakama | reverse complement strand
AAAAACCTGGGAAAGCCGGATATTCCGGGTATTTCCAGGTTTACCGGGTTTTGTTCCGGGTTCTGGGTGCAAGGGTAAATTCGTCTTAAATGCTGGAAATGGCCATTAGACTAGTCTAAATTTCAAAAATTTCTTGAGGGGGGGGTGCTCCCAAACCAACCCTGATGGCATGCCCCTCCCATTTGAAAATCCTAGGTCAGCCCCTGCTGCATGCGTGGCTGCAATTTCATAAGAGGATTATTCTTTTGTAATTGAAAAAAGAATAAGTAGGATTGAGTAGTTTTATCGTTTCTGTATACCTATCGATCCTCATTTCCCACTGTTTTCACAAAACGATCTAAACTAAATAATACATGTACACGCGTTTATGGTTACATGCTTGATTGAACACATTTTGCCTCTCCTGCGTGCATTCCTGTATAAAAACGCCTTTTGGTCACATAAAAATATTGTTGTACAGCTTCTTTCCTATAAAAACAGAAATGCTTATGCATCTCACACAAACAAATTTTTGTTTCAAGATCATATTAGTTTCAACATACTGCGTGAGACAATTTTTTGAATTATGTTAACTTTGTAAAATCGCTATAGATGAAGAGTTTGCCCTAAAGAAAGTTTTTATTGATTTTCAAAGCAAGCACAAACAATTGGGGCTTTTTTTTATTTTCCCTTTTTTTCCGGCGACCGACCCTTCAAATTTTGAAAAAAATCCGTTTTCTGGCCTTAGAAAAAAAAGGAAGAATGGAATGGTAAAAAAACACAGCAAATTTTGTCAAAAAATACTGTTTTTGATTCAAAGTTTGATTTGCATAATTACTTTTGCATAAATTATAATTAATGACAACATCTAAGACAAATTCAAAAGTGAACTGCTGAGGTAATGCACTGAGTTTCATTTTGAATGCTTCAAATGCTTCAATTTTTATGTTAGAAAAACCTTAATATAGGGTATCTAGCTCAGGCTATTATAGGGTTAAGCCGGTGGGCTTAGTTAAGGTTAAAAATACTTTTCTAAAGCAGGTAATGCTTATTAGGGTGGAAATACATGACTGTATAAATGGATTCAGATCTGTGAATGAATGACAGAAGTAACTCTGACATAGTAACTGTTGTTATTTAAAAAACTAGCACACACTCCGAATTATAGCATAGTCATTTGGACCCCCCCCCCCCCAAAATAGATTTTCCAAAGGTTGCAAACTTATAAAAGATCAACCGAAGCTTTAATTTTTCAGGCCAGCAACTTTTCGTTAGCTAATTACTTGAATCTAAAACAATTACAATCAAGTTTAAAAATTAACTATTAAGAACTGTTGTTATGCAACAGTTGTTTCACAAAGTTGACGGCAATTTTGGATTTTTCAAAAACTTTATTTTATGCAAAGCTGCAGCTACATGTAATACATTGATTGTATACTGAAATAAGTAGAAAACATGAGAGCAAATCAAATACGATTATAATTGAGAAATAGATTTATCTTGGATCGAACAATGAATGACAAGGAATTGGAAGTGGAAAGAGAATTTTTTTCCTTATATATGTAAAATGGATGAAAGCATTTGTTCTTTGGTCCTTAGGTTATTTTTTATGCAAGGTACATTAGCTAGAGTTGTTTCAAGTGAGTCATTGTGGTTTTAGCTTACTCGTCTTATTTGTTAGTTTTATATACTTGATTTTTTCTTTTTTACCAGCATGTACCCTTTCCTGCGGACGGTACTGTACCTTGAGTGAAAAAATATTCTTTGGGCTGAATCTCAACACTGCAAAGTATTGCTGTACATGTCTTTGATGGGTCTTGAGGGAGTATCAGGAATAAAGTCTATAAGAAGAAAATAGAACAAATTTTGCCAAAAAGTAGGCAGTCTTCTATTTTGAACTTTAGTTTGCATAATTGGTAGTTTATATCAATTATAAGTGATGACATCATCCAACTAACATCAAAAGATGTGCTTATTTTCAGGCTACTGAGGTATTTCAAGAAAGTTTCAATTTGATTGTCTGAAAGCTTCAAATTTTATTTATTTATTTTATTTAGTTAGTTATAAAACTTATCCAAATTATGGTAACTGTACACACAGTAATCAGAGTGTGGCTCCAAATAAGTGTGCCAGCTTGTCAAAAAAAGATAATACCACAAACCTTTATATACATTAGGTTAGTTTTTGTTAAATAGCAAAAACGACTAAGGCCAAGTAAAAAAAATTATTAGTTTCCCGTCCCCGCCCGCTTCCTTTTCACATGCCCACTCCTTTTTTTTATTATTTATTATTTGCCATTTAAAATCTAAAAATATCTTAGCCAAATCTGAGAATCGTTGGTTAAAAACCCGATTCTGCTGTAAAATAACCTTGAAATACAAACAATAAATCGCTTTTGATGAGTTGGTTCGTAAATAGAAAAGCAACAACTGTGTGAAACTATATTGTCAGCAGGGACTGATGCGAAATGAAACATAAAACCAGTGTGGATGTTACAGAATTGTAAATGTCGCTTCGCATTTCTGCTTTCTTTCTTGTGGCTAAGTTAACACGATTTTGAATGTCCTGATCAAGGAAAGGTGGCGAATCAGAAGCACAACAACCTTCAAGCTAAAATAGTGTTTGAGAAATAAATGAATATAAAAGTAGATTGTTCTTCTTAAATTTTGAACTGACATTGCAATATTATTTTGAATTCAGTTGGATTTTCCACACATCAAAGGACACCAGTGCGCGCTTTTTTGTAAGAACAACTTTTACAAGAACACCAAGACTGAGATTTGCCCAAAATTAAGAAAAAGCTAAAAGCAATCACCCAGCTGAAATTCTGATCAGAAAAGTTTTTTTATCCTTAATTGTACAAAGAATGAGATACACATTTTATAGAGACCTGTTAGAAATAGCTGAGTCATTGAGCGCTGGAGGAATGACATGACGTCCGCGGACTCTTTATGGACAGTTTTCGCATATAGCAGGATGAAATAATAGCAAACACAAATTTCTTAGCATCGTTTTGTTGTTCCAAGTGGAGTTACTAGGAAATAAGAACAATTTAATAACAATTTGAGGCTGAAATTGCCAAAAATTTAAGAACAGCCAAGGCTGAGCCGAAAGTTACTGGTTCTTGTAAAAAAATAGTGTGTATTGGAAGTTGAAAGACCCAAATTTTTGAGTAACTAAGGGTCAAAACGAAAAATTGGCTGGTGTTAAAAATTGAAACTAGCTGTATGAACGTAATATTTATGTTATTTCATTGGAGGCAAAGGGCTCATAAAACCTTTATTTCTGAAAATAACAATTTAAAGTGACAAAATAATAAATAGTAATGACCTCCCGCCTCATGTTTTCGATGATTCCGGATGGGAAACTAATATATATATTTTTTTACTTGGCCTAATTAAAGCTTAAAAATAAAAAAAAATTGAGGGTACACAACAGTTGATATTACATAACTGTAATATAGCAGCAAGGAAAAAACTATGGGATGTGTTTGACCAACCCTGACCTACCAGGAAACATGCCTTGCGTGTGTCTCACATGCCTCAGCATTTTTTCACCTGCTCTTACGCCTGAAACTTTAATTCACACGCCTCAGACCTGTTTTTCTGTCTAAATCTTTTTTCTTTTAATTCCAAACACTTAATAGAATAAATTGTTCCGTAAAATTTGAATATTGCCAGTCTAATTCTGGTTTAGCTTGTTCAACTTCCCAAATTAATTTGTGTTTTGTGACTATATGAAGTAATTTTCCCCCGTGTCCTTGTGCAACTCGCGAAGTCGGTCCCATTTTTGCTTGGGCCGACTGATTTATGCGAATGATCATCTAGCATGTTCCTCATTTGGCACCAAATTTGCTCACTTAAAATGCTGGAAATCGCACTTTGTGGAAGTTAATTTTCAAATTTTCCCCGTGGGATGGGGGGAAGGGGGGGGTTCCCCTGGTTCCCCAAGAGATGGCACACGCCCAGCAGTTCTTTAACCTTGGCATCTCTGCCAATTCTTGAAATTTTGCTGGTTAAGTAAACTGTTATTTCTTTGTTATATCAAAAACAAATGGCATATTCTGACTTTTACAGTGTCATGATGAGCACAAACTTTTTTAGATGTTAATAATTGTCCATACTGTATGCATGCAAGAGAAGATACAAATTAAACATTAAACCTATTGTGAAAAATGTTTAATACTAATAAAAATAAAAGCTCTTAAACTATTTTTGAACATATTTTGTAATGCTGAAAAATGCCCAAAACTTAGGAATCATAGGAACTTGTATACTACTATAATCTAAGTGTTGGGAAAGGGATCCGGAGTTCCAATCCACCCTGGCCTACGGTCGCGTTTCCTATTTAAAGGACATTCGCAAAGGAAAAAATAGCATAGAGCAAGTAGATGGATTCTTTCAAGATACCGTGATGATGGGAAAACTTTAGATCTACGACCATCGGGAAATTTACCTGCGAACTAGCCGGAAGTAGTAAGATCGCTAGACAACTGCGTGAACTGGTCTAAACACTTCGATCTTGATGTCAAGTTTGGCGTTTCCTTGATGAGGCGAGTTATAACTTGTTCAACATCATGATTTTTTGTAAACCAAATGGATAATGTTTCCGATAATGCCTTCCTATCCTGTAGTCACATCCATGATTAATATGGATTCGGTCTAGAAGGTGTGAAACCGAAACTGAGACAGACAGTCAGCGGTTTTATCTGTGGGCTCAGAAACTTTTCCTTGACAACCAGTCAAAATGGCGGACAAAAGTGACTACAACTTTGAACACAAGAACTGTTATTTCTAAGCCTTGTTTGATGTTTGTTAATGCAAAGAAAGTTAAAATCTTGTGTTTTCTTTTAAAGGAACAAATATTATATATTGGATTAATTTCTAGTTCGGTTTTCAAGACAGCCGTGGTTGTGTTTGCGACCCAGCTGCAGTTTGACTTTAGTTTGAGTTTTCTTGAAACATCAGTCATCATGCCCATTGAGCGTGTTGCAGTGGTTCACAAATTTGGAATTATCTCCCACAGTCAGCGTCTTGCGCTGGAAGAACGGCTGGCCAGAAAATCCATTCCTCCACCTCCGACTTTTTTGAGATCGAGGTATTTACTTTTATCTTAAACTGTCTAAATCTTTAATATAATTAATTATTGACAATTGTTCATTTGTTGTTTTACAGACGTAACCACCATACTACTTGTTCATTTGATCAAGTTCTGTATATTTCTTGTTTGTATTAGTTTTAAAAGTGTAGAAATCGAAGTCAGAATGTGATTATCCCATCATCTTGCAGTCCTACCTTATTATATTAATAGTATTTCATATATGGTTTAAAATTGTTAGGCCTAGCGTCCGGGGTGAGGGGGGGGGGGGGGATACTCTGGTTTAAAAAGGGTAGGGATGCCTGTCTGAATTCCTAGAAAAAGTCCAAGCCATAAAATTTTGCACACTCTAAACCAAAACACTGTGGATGAGGAGTTGGTAGAGGGGTTCCTGCATGCATTGGTACGTGTAGATCTCTGGCTCCTAACCCTGAGGCACCTGGTCCGATCCTCGGCCTGGTCAAGGGTTGAATATTAGGGTGACCTTCTTTCCCACTAAAGTTCAAAATAAATCGATTGGTGGGAACAAAATACAGAAAAGACGGGACGAAAACAGGATTTTCCTCAAACACTTTATTGTACTTGGCTCAACATCAGTATTTCTAGTACATTGCGGTCTGGTCCACTTACAGTAATGAAACACCAACAGTCTACATGTATGATATAAATTTTTATTGTACTTATTTGTGTTTCCTTGTGAAGTTTGAAAAAATGAATAAACAGGGGGTCAAACTGTAAGCTGCAGGGGGTCTCCAAAAATCAGGAAAAAAGCATCCACCCTTCTCCCCCCCCCCCCCCATTTAATTTGAGATGATGATAACTCAAAAACTTTAAACCTTAACTAATAACGGTTTTATTTTTTGAAAGATATTTTGTGTTTCACGTGAACATCCCTTAAAAATACCAAATCCTCTTTTTCAACCCCTTTAATATATATGTCAATCATCCCTATCATCCAAATTTAGGGAGTCCCCCCCCCCCTCTCAGGCCTAGTGCAGAATTTTTGAGTACTGCAGGTAACTACCTGTTAACTCTATTTAGGAGGCTGTCTTCTGAGGTTACAGATGATTTTGTTGCAAAGGTATGTGCTATTAATTAACAGTCTAACTGTATTTGGTTATGAAACTACAGTTCTTGATCAGTAACATAAGTTCTGTGCTGTACATCACTCTTTTAGGAAATGTTCACCCTGCTCGAGATGTACCAACTCTCACAGTTTTGCCAGACTGGCTGAACATTGGAGTGTCATTTCGCAGTCTACAGTTTAGCTGCTTGAAAGACTTTTGCAGCAAGCAGAACTTCTTAAATCTTGTAGTTCCTACAAATGTAGTTTAATTTATTGAAACTAATAAGTCCAAGTTAAGAATGATTATTTTTTGTACACTGCAGTTTATTTCCTGCTGTGATGTTTTTAATTAAAATACATGTAATTGATTTAAGAAATAATTTTTGGAATCATAGATTTTGGGCTACAGACTTTTGTGTGTTACTTAACAAATAGTCACTGAAGGTGACGCAACTCTTGCGATATTCACAGAGCCTGAGGTGACTAGTTAATTGTTTTAGTGTAATTGCACTGGTGATTATTCCAGAAAATAAAACAAAAATAGCAAACTTTCTAAAAAAAATATTTTCTCATCAAAAACAACACGTGCCTAAACATGCTTTGCACGCACGCCAAATTGCTATTATCGCCTAGCGGTGATTTTATTGAGAGAGAATGAAGTCCTGACCACCAATCAGCATGTGCCATTTTTGATAATCACCAGTGCAATTTTACTAAAGTGTAATTTTCAAACTTAAGCTTCTTAAGAATCAGGAATCAGTTTTGAATTTTGTAAGTACTAGCTGCTATAGTCTGTTAAAAAATAGTAAATTATCAGTGTTGTGTAAATAAGAGTGCTTCTTTTTCCTTGTTTTGTAACGCTTTATTTGAGCCAAACAAACGGAATGATAGAAAACTACAGAATGAGTTCTGACCGGGCTAGTCCCAGTCCCTAGTACACAGGGATTCCAGATAATGCTCTATTGTGTTCTAGCTGACTGTCAGTCTTGTAACCTTTTGATGTGCATATGCACCAACCTATCCAAGATAACTTATTTACTGTCAGTACTACTTCAGTGGCCTACAGAAATAATGTATAAATTTTTGTTTGCAGTTTAATGACAGCAATGAAGAAGATAAAATGAGACATAAAGACTTGGCGCACCAGATGTTGATGAGAGCAAAGGTACAGTACATGTAATTTGTCAATGGATCTAAGATAATTTCATAAAGTACAAGACTTTATGATGTCAAACTCTTGATTAAATAGTACATGTGTATAAACAATCAAGTGCATTAACCCTTAAAATGGCAGGGGGGTTCAACTAACCCTCCCCTCCTCCCTTCGCGGTTATTCATACTTTTTAACTTATTTCGTAGTTTTGGCATATAAATGTTTTTTTTTAGCCATTTCCAATAAAATTTCTTAATTTTAAGCAAAATCTCAAAATCAAAAATCCAAGATGGTGGCCATTATCAGCCATCTTGGATTTTTGCTTTTGCTACCATGGCAACAGCAGCTAATTAGGTGGTGATTGTTACTATGAAAATTAGTTAGTGGATCACACACTAATTGCATGCCAAAGGGCATGTGCAATTTTTTTACCATTTCAAAAATCTTGGGGGGGGGGTTCATTGACCCCACCCCCCTTGCTTGTAGATGTGTGGCAAAATAGCCTGCTGTTTAAGGGTTAACTATACTGTATGAAACTTGACCTACAACATTTTTAAAAAGATAGACAATAATTGATTGTATATTCAGAGTATGTTACTGTACTGTAGGTTGAATAAAAGTAAGGAGAATGTATGGTGATAAGAACAATTAAGAAGGCTTGAGACTTACATTATTAATTAATGTTTAGTAAATCAATTAACTACAACTAGTAAGTCATCTGGACAAGTACACTTCTATTATGCATGTACTCATTCAAATGGCCTATCAAATGGGTTGCAGTTTTAATTTACAGTATTAAGGTATTAATTAAAATTATATCAAACTTGTGTCTGAATCAATAAAGAAATTGTCTTTATAGCACTTGGAAATTGGTGTTGGCACATCTTAACATACAGTAAAGATTATCGATCTTAATCTGGTCCAATTTTATACTGTTATACAATTATAACATACTGTGTATAATTATGTAAACAAAGATTCATATATAAGTTATAGATAACTTGTTAAATTTGGCTCTGTCAATGAAAACCAACATCAGGTGCAATTGATGTTGCTCCATGATTTAAGTACAGTTTACCCCCTTATTCCTCACCATGATAAATGAACTGTCACACTCTACTAGCAACAAAATGATTCAATGCTTTTCAGCGTCGAGCTGGCACCAGAGACGGCGGAACAGGGGAACATGTTGATTTACCAAAGGCCTGGGCTGAACTGACCCTCCTGGCTCAGTGTAATGACAACAAATTACAAGAAGGTAAACATTATTACTGCATGTGCATGCAGTATTGTATTATTTGATATGTAACAAAACTACTGAGTGTCTTCCTGGTCAGTTGATGTACCAGCCAGGACAACAGTAAAGGTTGAAGATCGTTTTTTAAAATAGAAAAATTTCCATTTGAACCTATTTTAGACCAAGTACTTAAAGTCATTAGTTTTCTACATGCACTGCAACATTCTTGCACAAAATACTATTAAACTACTCTCATTTTGTTAAATCATTTGGTGTATGTGATTTAAATACTTCTTTAAGAAAGACTCGAGCTGAAAATTTAACCAATACGCCTCCCACTCTCTGGTGCCAGACATTTGGCAGGGGCTTCCATGCCTGTATCGGTCTCATCAGCCATCTGCAGACACGCCGCTGATTGATCTATAATGTTTGTAATCGAATCGACAAACAACAACCTTGTTTACAGTTCCATTGTTTTACCTAATTCAGTCATAGTGCCAATTTTCACTTGAACTGCAGAAATGCTAATTAAAAACAGCTAGTCTCTCTAATAATCTATCTAGACTGTTACCTGACCCATTTGATATAATTGTCAAAGTTATACCTTCAAAAACAGAAATAGAAACTTGCCTGTTTTTTGTGAGTAGTTTGGGTTGTTTTTGCCCTGCACTTAAGAGAATAAATTTCATCAAGATTTGAACCATTCAGACCTGTATGTAGAGCTTATGTTGTGTTATGGAAACATAATTAACCCTGTTTCAAAGGAATCCAGCAACCATTCCGATATATCTTGCTAATTCAGTTCTTTTTCGTCAACGTTTTAGAGTCACTCACACTGCTTATCACTTCACTGGATCAAGCTCCACTAACCAGCCAGCTTATTCCCAGGTACAGTGTATTTGGCCAAAAACCTGACGTACAAGAAAATGCACGCTAAATTTTGTCTAAAACTACATCCTTTTTCTTATATAAGAACCTCTTTTTGTTAAAAAAATCTCCAAAAATTAAGAACACCGTTCTCGGGCTGTAGCTAACAAAGGAACGTAAGTTTCTAAAAATTTGAACTGAATGGAACGGAGCAGTGCATAAAACATTTGATTTTGGTGGGTACATAACGATATGAACAGAGTTACTGGTGTTGCGAGCTGTTGCGATGTATCAGCCTGTGATTATTACATATTTATACAGACGGACACCATTTCAAAAAAGCATTTGAAAAAATTCAAAAACATTTGAGGCTGTTAACTTTCAGCCAAAAATTTTACGTTTTTTCAAGAAAGGATGTAATCCATCTGAAGGACTAGCTTCATGTGCGGGTTGTTTTAACAAACTTTTGTAACATAACTATGGTTATATTTGCCAATTTGGTCTTTAAACATGAAAAAATTGTTTGTTTGAAAATCACAACTTGTGTTTGACGAGATATTGCGATCAAGAGACTTATCGGAGCTAGTTAACGGTTCACACTCAGTTGCTCTTTCTTAAAGCATATTTGCCTGAAACAGTTTTCCGCATGATCGTGAGTTAGGGCACAGCTTGTACAAACGGTCGCTACCCGGTCAATAATTGACCTACCTTCGCTATGATATGAAGATGAAAACTTGATGAAACGTTTAAGGAAAAATTTTGCTGAGTACCTGAGGTAAGATAACTTTTTTAAAAACAACAGTGGAAAGCGGTTGTTAGCCGGAGAGAGAAAAAATGTGGTATGCGAGGGTCGCGGTGTTTATAATTGGTGATGCTAAAGCGTAATGAGTCCAAATGGTCTGTGAGGAACAAATAAAATAAACAGTGTTATAATAGTCGAGGGAGGGAATGAATATAACGAGCAAGTAAATTGTTTAAAAACATCTTTTCGTGTCAACTATAAGTTTTTTTTCTTGTACATGTACACTTTGACCGGTTGCCTTTTCCTGTTCCAGATAAACGTACCAGGTTCACTGTAACTAAACCATATATACACGGAAAACTTATGAAACTATCTGAATGAAAGTACTATTTTTTTTGGAGAACAGTGTGATTTACATTGAAACTGAAGAAAGTTTTTACCGACCAAACCGCCTTGTCCAATTTCATTGTATGCCAAAAACTGTACTCTTGTTATATTCGGTGCAGTTTCAGTTGTTGTCGAAATCATGTCAAAAACTTGTATCCAATCCGAATTTTTCCTAATTTCATTCATTTTGAAGAGTTAACAAAGAAAACTCTGATATCTGTAGCGTATTTCAAAGTGAACAACAAAGGCCGTATACGGATATTCTAAATACCGTGATAAGGTTTGGACGTGACTTCAAGTTTAAACTGCAGTATTATCGTTTTGCTACATATCATAGCGAAGGTAGGTCAATTATTGACCGGGTAGCGACCGTTTAGTAAGTGTTAGAAGGTAAGGAGTCACCAGCGGAAATTAGGTCAGAGCAGAGAACAAAACGCCAATTGATATATGATACATATTTTTATACAAAAATTCTAAAACAAAACCACTCCAAATCCATAAAACGAAAACTGAAAAACACTGAACAGAGAAGTGCCAAATCGCAAGATCAGGATTTTTATAACGTTAACCCAAAGGTTCGAAAGATTCACAAGTCTCGTTAGCAAGCGAATCTTACATTGAGTTTTGCATAGTTCGGATTTATTGGTACGAGAAAGGCGACTGTCTTTTGTCCTTGACAAAAAATGACAAAGTGAGAGGGAGGGAAAGAGGTGCGATGGTTGAACGTTGGAAAAACGTAGCGAACAGTCTTGGAAGATGGTTCATTGCACCGTTTGATTTGTTCAGTTTGGGCGAAGAAGAAAAGGAGATAATTGGAAAGAAGGCAGATGTAGTTAGCAAACTTTGTCAGTTGAAAAAATATACAGATTAATTTGGGATTATTTGAAAAAAAACTTCGCTATTTTCGAACAGAACAAAGTACTGAAAAATGTAGTGCTACACTGTACTTTCCGAATACACTGACTGAGGTGAACGTATTGTTCAAAAGGTGGTACCATTCTCTTAGTTTACATGTAATCTTTTGCAGTTTGTTTTATCTTGGCAAGAGCTGTCTTCACTGGCTGAGGAAGAAGTCGATAGATCAACCATACCTTAGGACGGGAGAGCTTCACCTCATCAAGGTGAAAGAAGTCGTTCATTCGCATAAAACCAGATAGCAAGTGTTGACTTTAGTGCACTGCTGAAACTCAAGATTTGTCAGTATAATGGACACACGCTTTGCGCACCAGTGATCTGTTCTAAACGCGCCCTGGCTCAAGGCTAAATAGAAGGATGTCTGTAGAATCGTATAGTTTGTGTTTATTCCAATGAAATCGATTTGTACGAAGTCTTGAGTTTCTCCTTGACGGGACACTACTACCTGGGAGGGGGACTTCTGTCAAATGACGATACGGATGTGTATCTCCCTTTTAGGTGTTGTTCTATGGGCCGATTTGTTCTGAAGTGCACTGTACATTTTGCCTGGTTTAATAGTCTGCGAAAGGGTGTAAACTTCGCGGAGAATCTACTCCGAAACGCTAGTTTGTCCTTAAATAGCATTATTTGGGGTGCTCTCCCGCAGATATTCACTTCGCAAACGTCGCGCTTCAGAGAAAGCAAAATAGCCGCAAGTTTGTATTTATGTGTGTTTCAAATTGATTACATAAGTTTGGGCAGCGTAAATGCGTAATTCTTTGTTTGGTCCAAAATAGAGTAGCGATTCTTTATGTTTGTTTTGAAAAATCGTATAGAAAGGTAAGTTTTAAGGGTTATAAGGTTTGTGCGGTACAGCCCAACAAACAACATGGGCTTGTACCCCTCCCCCCAGGGAGTTACTATCTTCATTTTTTGTACCTTTTGTTGTCTGTAGATGGGCCATCTAGCGTTTACTAGACTCTACTACCATCTACTGGCGGATCAGCTCCAGGTACGAACTCAGCTCGTTGAGAACATTGAAAACGACGTTGGTAATGTTTAGTTTAAACGGCAAACGGGTTCTCACCAGGCGGAACAGGAGGGTCAAGCGATCAAGTTCATATTGCGTGACAAACAATTTAGCTGTTAACAGAACGCGGGGGAAAACGATATTAAATAGCACGTATAACGGTTCGTTAGCATTAATCTGATAAATAACAAATTCTTGTGGCTTAATTCACAAAGAGAGAGGCAAATTTGTTTAGCACGTTTCATTATTCCCATATTTTATAGTATGGAAGGCGCATCGATATTACTTGCTACGCAGTGGTGACGTCATCGCGGCTTTGCATGTAAAATGCATTGCTAGTGTCATTTTTTCATGAGCTTAGTTCATAATTGACAATAAAACTATTGGCGGATTGCTTCTATTCAACGTTTTCTGAGGGTATTACGAAGAACAGGAGCTATGTCGTTTTCTTACACGGGATATCTACGAGCTTATGTACATCATTGATGCCAATTAGTTGTGTTTGTTAAATCATGCCTTCAGGAACACCAAGAGGATAAGGATTCCTTGCTTCAATACATGGCTGGTGAGTGCCAAAAGGTCTCTGATAGTAGCACAGAACAGTTTTCAAACGATTTGGCGGAACAAATTAAAACGCACTTAGAGCTATTAGTACACCTAAAACTATAGATAGTACAACAGTCACATGCTTAGTTTGAATTTGTTTTGCCTTAAAAACGTGTTTGCTACTTGTTTACATGTACTTTTTGGTTTTATTAATTATCAGCCAACCAAGAAAGACAAAAAAACAGCAACACTTCAATGCGGTTTGTTGTCAAACTGTTTGTCCAGTTACAAAGGACTTGCAAACTGCTAATGCTGCTTCAGAGTCTGTTGAAAAGAAACTTCGTTAGCTGTGTAAAGAATCTTGTTCGTCCAACAACCAAAAACATAACGTCAAATGATCTTGTTCGTCAATCCAATATCAAGAATGCTCATGCTTTCAGCAAGTGTTCGGAGAACCAATCAAAGCTCCAGAAACTTGGTTGGTGCTCATCTCGCGTTCGGTTCGGCTGTTTTCATTCTAATTAAGAAATGGTCCAGGCTTGGCGCGCGTCTATCGAGTTGTGGATGCACGCGGGGAGTTGGAAGAGCACGGAAGAAGCGTTTGAGTGGCACGAGTCGAAGACGAGTGCTTCTCTAGCTTCTCCAAGTGCATCCATAACTCGATAGATTCACAGTTAAAGCATGGACCATTTCTTTTAGAACGTTGCCGCTTTTAACAAAACTGATAAAATACAGAAATCTTTTAAACTATTCTGAGAGTATTGATTGGTTGAATGCAATCACGCGATTTGATAGACGCACGGGCGTGTGTTTATCGAGATTTAGATGCACGCTGCCGCCCGTTGTATTGCTGTATCCATTTTAGTCCAGGAGCAGAGCGGTTTGCAAGGTAGTAAGGTCTCTGCCTTCCCCGATTAGTCGATCCCCGACCTGGTCGAGGCGGTTGAATATTTGTGTGACCTTTCCTGTCAGAGTTCACTCAGCTTTCCATCCTTGTGGGGTCGGTAAAAAGAGTACCAGCATAAATGAATCACTTTGAATCGGCTGCCAGAGAAACCTAGACATGCCTCCGGTCCACTGGGGGTAAAATTTGTCACTGCTTCTTTGAGCATATTCAGATGGAAAAGGCGCGATATAAACGCACCACTTTACCTTTTGCCTTCACCAAGACTCACTGAATTAAATATTACAGCTTAGGTGTTAAAAGTTAGAAGCAAAAGTAGAAAGGGTCCATGGCAAGCTTACACTATTTGGTGGAAGACATCACTGATTACATCTTTGAAAGATTAGCGGAATCTGAGTTAGCAATATTTGTTTGAAAAATACACATGGGTTTAAATGTGATAAGTTTAAGTGTTCTAGTAAATATCCCAAATATTACCTTCTGTTAGCCCTAGAAAGGAAATGGGCTGACACGGAGAAAGAGAAAAAATCTCTGAACCCGGTGGGGTTCGAACCCTCGACCTCCAGAACAGATCACCGTTGCTCTACTAACTGGGCTACAAGGCCAGATGGGAGCTGATCGTGGGAAACTTTAATTTAAGAGATGGTACTTTGCGGTAAATGAACACGTTAGTAAATATGTATGAAGAAGACTGCTAAATTAAAGCATTGTCTAACTTACTGAACTTCTTACTTTTTCAAAGTGTATGAAGTGAAGACACAGCTTATCGCTGAACTTGACCCTGAACCAGCTAGATTTCACTCTGTTATTCCAGCACCACTCTGACAGTAACAGTTTGTCCTTACAATAGTGTGTTGTACTCCAGGTATTGCTGGCCATGAAGAGATCTACAAACCCTTTCCCGGAGGCCTTCTTTCAATCAGGTTCATAACTGAAGTGGTACGTGTTGACTATATGTACAGTAGCCTGACTTAAACAATTTTTGTCAATCAAGCTTAACAAGTGCACACCTTATTCATTCGAATAAGCACCGACCTCGAGGAAGCGCTCATCCTGAAGGCAAAAAAAAGTAAATAAACTCGTTGCCTCGAAAAAGCGCCCACCCCTCCTTAGACCTTATTGATTTACGTTGGTGACAATAAGACCGAGATAGTTTGAAAGACTTTACGCGAGACTGCTATCTTTATTGATTGGTATAGTACAGAGACTGAAAATATTTGTGGCAGAAATTGATCAAAATCTAAAATGCGCCCAGCTTTGAATATCGCCTATCCTAAAAGTCCAAAAACTAAATAAGCGCTTAGGACGCTTTTTGAAAAAGTAGGATACTTTCTTGCTGAACAGTAATTTTTAGTACCACTGGGATAGTTTCAGAGAGAAATTTTTTTATGTACTTATAATTTACGTTAAAGTTAAAGAATCAGATTGCATTCTGAACGTATATGCAGAACAGGTTATGCGCACATTGAAGCTATTTCACGTTGTAGCTTGCTTAGGATGATGACTGCAACCCAAAACCGACCATTGAAAAGGATAAAGTACGTTTGAACCAAAATGAAAGATGAAAACCACAAGTTATGAAAATTAGACACTACACGAGAAGTTTTGTTCAGAGCTTTCGGCTCGAGCTGGAGCCTTGATCACTGTTGATGTGGTGTGGCTGGTAGATGTTTGGATAGAAGTAGTCGATTCGGCTCCTCGTAGGGATATGAAAGCTTTTTTACGTTGTCCGACACTTTTTTTCAATGCTAAGGGAACTTGTTTAAGCTTTGTTTCCGACTAGGATACAGGACGACACCGAAGTAAGCGGGCTACTTTTCCAGTTTTTGTGTCGTAAGGCTCATGTACATGTTTTGATTGGTCTTTTATAAATGTACAAGAGGCTTTCACTGATAATGTATCTATATTTGAAGAGCTCGGTGCAAAAACGGCCTAAGTGACGATTTTGGACTACCTTTCACAAAACCTCGAAGTTATTTGTCTTCCTGCAATGCTACAGTGGTCAAATGACTCTTCTTATTTAGCCAACACATTATTCTTGCAATACCAATGGAATATCCGCCCAAAGAACACCGAATTTAATTAGTTTACCATTGGCCAGGAAAGAAAAGCTTCCTAAAATACCAAGGAATTCCTTTAAGCTCTGCTGGGGTTAAAAACACTTCTGCTCTTACCCTTGGTTGATTGGGCTTTAAAAAACTTCCGTCCCCCACTCCAAAATAGCAGATTTTGTTTTACAGATGACCGTCTCAGCTCTGCCGCCCGGGTGCCGCTTCCTATTCCCGAAATCAAAACCAACAAACCGAAATTCTCACCAAAGGTGTTAACTCAACAACCGAAACAAGAAAATGAGCGTCTGCCACTTTGCTTTGATCACTAAAACCCTTGACAAGCTGTGGCTATCAATCTTTGCACAAGGGACCACACCCTTCCCAGTTGTTTTCATGGCAAGTCTCCAAAATTACTGGAAAACCTATTTGCTGTGTACCATTAGCCTAGAAAACAGTATAGTTGTGAAAAAAGTCCCAGTATTTTAAAAAGTCATCAAAATTTGTCCCTTACGCCGTTTTTGCACCAAGATCCTTATTTATTTGTATCGTGGCTCTGGTATCAAGAAATCGGTTTATAAATGAACACTCTGCCGCCTTCACTTTTATATCAACTGTTTTGCTCTAGGGTTACCTGATATGCGCCCAAGGTGCTGACGTACATGAAGTCGAGGCTGATAAAGCAGCTACTCCTGGTACTGAACTCAGAGGTGAAACAGAGCCTGGTGCTGAGTCATTAGAAACAAGCGCAGCCCATTCGGAACATGCTCGGAAACAGTCGGTAGGTTCCAAAGAAAACTAACTGTTTTCAATAGGCCATTTTAGTTATCCACGGTCATCTCCCAACTGGGCTTAAATCTCAGTTGGTAAAGTTCGGAGGTCGCTCTTAGGTTCGAATTCCACCGCAACCAGAGGTATTTTCTCTTTCTCGTTGTTGGCCCGCCTTTTCCTTTCTAGGGCTACCGCTCAAAAGATATCGTTGGGTTAACTGTACGGCACTTGACTTACTACATTTAAGGCTACCGTTACGTTGGAACGGTTCAAAATTTTGAAAATGAGATTTTCGCAGAAAATAAAAGTACATTAAATAATCTTCTAGTAGAAAAAATGTTTTTCAATATGTTTCAAAGTTTGCGAGATGTGACGAACGAAATTTTTTACCGGAAGTGAAGTTGTATGACGTGCGGTGTACTTTAGGAGTGAATTTCTCGAAACTTGTTTTGGCTAAAACTACGACAACGCAAACAATCAATGCTCTCCCAATTTTTTAACTCATGTCGTCAAATTTGGCAAGTTCATAAAACAATAGCTGAAGATGAAAACTGTCCTGGCGAATTTAGAAATTCCGCTCCAATCATTTTTTATGACTCAATCAGGGCAGTTCTGTACGATGCAAGTAAGGAATTTTCTTCAAATACCTGTAGAAAATAAATGATGCATTCAATTAAAAATCGCCAGGACGGAATTACAGTGAAAATTGTGCTGAATCTCATAAACAAACTAAAAATGGTTGAAATCGAAAACGACAGCCGCCTTGACGTCTAGAAAAGAAATAAACAGTTTGAATTATGATGCTCGCATTCGTTTATTAACCAAAATTTTAGCACATTTTTTTCACCACCATTCAGATAATTTTATAAGCTTTCCGTTGGTATAAAGGTTTGTGGGTATCCGATGCATATTAACAAAGTTACGTACGGAAAACTGAAATCACCGCTCAAGGTGAACGGTAACCTTAAGAAATAGTTTAACGTGTAGACAATTTTGTAGCAAACGCATTTCATTTTTCCCTTACTTTTGAAATCTGTCCAAGATTCTATATAAATTTGAAGACCCTCCTCCATGCATTGTGTCCCCAAGTGGGGCGTGGGGTTACAACATTGTCACTCTTTCGCCCAGTCTTGTCCTTTACTATCATTTGCGCCCTTCCCTCCATGGAATACCCTAATAATGTTCAAACGAATATGCTCATACAACTGGTTATTTTCCACTCACAGGAGTACTCTAATGTCTCCAAGGTACGAGAGAGTGCTGTGCCCAGTACTCTCCATGACGTGTCGCCAACACTGTGGCATGCTTTGGATGTGTGGAGATCTTCTACTCACAGGGGGACTGGGCTCCAACAAGCTTTGCGTGGACTGAGCATGTGCGGAACTGGCTTAGCAACGGAATCATGGTAAATATCGGTCGCAATACAAGCCCTTTTTTGCCCGGATCCTCGGGGTTTCAAATGAAATAGGGCATGTGCTTTCAAAATAGGAAACTGGGCGTCGCATTCGTGCCTCTCTGAACGACATTAAAGTTTTATTTTGTGCCCAATTGGCAGTCTTAGCTCTGCTCATCAAGAATTGCTAGTAGTTCTAAAAAGAGGCCACAGTTGATCTCGTTTTCTTTGTGGTTCTGAAACCCTGTGAACAGACTTTGGAAACGTTTGCCGGCTTCTAATCGAAACACTATATCCATAGCCGATATAGTCTATCTATACTCTTATTTAAGCATATATTTTATATCCGTAAAAATGAAGAAATTTTATGCTATTGTTATTTTTATTATTTTTATTGTTATTATTATCATTACTATTATTAATGATAAAATGTTTATTATTTTGTTTGTTATTTAATTATCTTATTTAATCCAATTTTTATTCACTGACGTTGCGTAGTATGTATTTTAGCTAATTTATTCCTCTGTACCTAGTTCTTACCCTTGTTATAGCTACATGTTACTGTAAACTCATTTAAATGCGTACATAAGAAAGGTTATTTATAATATTATTATTACTATGATACTTTTACTATTATTTTTTATTATCATCATTTTTTAGTTTGAAACTAATCAGGAATGGTCCTTATGGTAAAGTAGAAAAGATCTTAAGCATTAAAGTACGGACTCAAAACTCAATTCAAAACCAACTATTTCAGTTGGAGCCCAAATTTCAATAAAAAACAATTGGTGCAAGTGGTGTAAAACCTTTTCCGTGACTTTTGTGATTATTTCAGGCTCGACGTATCGATTGCGTTCCGCGTTTTGTCTGAAGCAGCGAAACAAGAGGAAGCCATACTTCACACGCTTCAGAGCTTGGGAGCCGGTATTCTTACCAGGCCAGCGGCACTGACTGAAATACATGCTCGCCACGTTGATCTGTGTGACCACTGTCTGTCCAGAATGACTGAGGCCAAGCAGGTAAGAGCTCTGCCGACACTAGTCTGTCATCTGGTCATTACATTTACTGATCTTTCTTTCTCGCATAATCAAAGTTATTGTGTTCAGGAATAAATGCGTACAAGTTCAATTCAGCGAATTGCAAGGCGAACTTGAGGCAGGATCTTGAGAAAAGTGTGACAAAATGGTGGAGATTTTAGGGAGATTTTGCAGTCGTCAGTCCAAACAAGATTACAAAATCCTCTCTTTCTTCCAAAGTTGTGTCATGCTATTATTCTATTTTCTGTTTTTTAAGTATTCATTTACAGACTGTAGCTAGCGCTTGGTAAAAGTTTTTCTCAGTGTCAAATTGAATTATTTGGACTAACTTTAAAACAACTAACTTTTTTATATAAATAAACCTTATAGTTTGTGTTGTTATCGTGCATATGGAAATGCCAGAAAAACCTGAAGGCGATGTTATTTGAGTGATCACTTTTCAAAGGCGGAATTTTGGATAAGAGCATAAAACTTTGTTTTTTTCGCTCCAATACAAGAAAAAGTCAATGAGAGCAGTTTTCCGCAAGGCGTTCCGAAACGCTAAAAAATCCTGTTTCTCATCAGTATTTCAAATCGAATGTTACATAAATTATGATACGGTAGCAGTGATGTTGTAAACGTTGTTTTGTAGCCTTCCCACACTAAAAACCGGGGACAGACTGAGCAGGATATTTTGGGCCAGGGCAAAGATCTCGTGAGCTCGTCTTCAGCAGATCTAATTGCTGCCAAAACTCCGAGTTTGATCCGCGGAATCAAAGATTTTGCTCTACTGGGAATCAGCAACGCACCTGAGGCTGAAGTCGATACTCATTCGGAAGATTCCGAAACCATCCGATCCCGAAGTGACAGAGATGAGACGTCATCAGAAGCCAGTTTTGCGGATGTTAGCAGCGCAGGTAGTGTGCAGGGTGAGAGCCGCAGGAGAAGTCCACTGACAAGGAGGGAGAGAGAGTCCCGCAGTAACTTGAGGTAAGTAGAGGCAGGGAGAGAGAGGAGGGATAAATGGAGAGAAGGCAAAAAGGAGGGAGGGAGAGAGAGGAGGGATAGACGGAGAGTAAGCAAAGAGGCAGGAGGGAGAGAGAGGAGGGATAGACGGAGAGAGGGCAAAAGGGAAGGAGGGAGAGAGAGGAGGGATAGACGGAGAG
>JAOBRG010341780.1:0-14416 GCA_027574985.1 Umimayanthus nakama | reverse complement strand
AGCAGTATAGAACTGGTCCCCTCCTATCTGATTTTGGGTGAAGCCAGTATAGGTGAGTTTGCTATTAAGGTGTATGGGTGAGGGGTCAAGCAGTATAGAACTGGTCCCCTCCTATCTTATTTTGGGTGAAGCAAGTATAGGTGAGTTTGCTATTAAGGTGTATGGCTGAGGGGTCAAGCAGTACAGAACTGGTGCCTTCCTATCTTTTTTTGGCTGAAGCCAGTATAGGTGAGTTTGATATTTAGGTATTTGGGTCTTTCAATATAGACCTGATCCCCTCTCATCTTTTTTTGGGTGAAGCCATGGCCAGTGTAGGTGAGTTTGATATTGAGACCAGTGTATGGGTCAAGCAGTATAGTACTGGTCCCCTCCTATCTTATTTTGGGTGAAGCCAGTATAGGTAAGTTGGTATTGGTGTACAGCTGACTATACAGTTTAAATCAAGCTTTTAGGACATGAAAATTGACCACGAAAAAATCAGTCTTGACTGATACACCATGTTTTCGTTTTCTTAAATATGTTATTTGTTGTGGTGCAGTGGATAACATAAATACCAATTTATGAGCTACACTTTTTCAAGTCAGGTTCTTATCCAAAGCTAGGGGTACAGGCTGTATACAGGTGGCTTTTTTAACGGCAATTGACATGTCTTACAATTTGTGCTAAATAATTCAGACCACATTGAAGCTTCAGAAACCAGGGAATAGTCAATACAAAAATGCGATACAACAGTACTATTGCTAGAAAATGAAACAATCTAAGCTGTTATAGACATTGTTAGTCACTGGATGTCACACACAAGAAGTTAAAATAGTGTCAAGTTTGGCTTATAAAATGAGGTTTGAGACCATCATGAATATATATGGACGTATTGTACATCCTTTGTTGCAGGTCTTGGGCGGCTAAACCAGGCTGAGGAATATCTGGGTCAAGCCCAGTGGACAGTCCTAAAGACACCAGAATGTGGAGATGCAATCAAGTCCAGATTGTATCGTAATCTGGGCCTTCTTTATGCGGCACAGGGAAATTATGTTGATGCCTTAGCTCAACTTGCAGATGACGTAAGCATGGTTTAGAGTGTTCTAGTCTTATCACATCATTTGATATAGTACGCTACACCCGAAAGCTTTACTAACCTACCTCTAAAACCTTTGGGTCCTATGGTGTACATGTACATCAAATATTGAACTCACACTTAATTGAACATTAGACATCTGCATTGTCACCACCTCAGGCCCTCTCAAGTTCTTTGTTGTCATTATATTCTCAAATTTCGCGTTTTTTGAAGCAAAATTGATGAGAGACTGGTTTGTGCCAACCTCATCACTTACGCTGGCCTGTAATGTATTGATATGATAATGAAAACATGTAGTTATCTGGCTTGTATTTCGGTCTCCATTTATTGCTTGAAAGTCAAGTTGTGCCATATTAATTATCTTGATCGTACGTGTAGAGGGTATCTAGTACCTATATAGTATAGAATTGTACAAGTCACTTTCAAAACGCAGAAAGTGGCATTTTTCGAAGGTTCTATTTTTCAAAACACCTCTTCCTACGTTTAGGAGCTCATGATCATGCCTACACTGTATGGCTTTTTTCGAAAGGATAGCATGCATCAGCTGTATTGTAGTACGTGCGGGCCCTGATTTTCTTACCAAGGTTGTCGCTCAGAAGGTATTATTACTATTATTACATAACTGACACATTATTTTGTTTCGAAGAACATATAATATGTGAAGACTAATGATGTGTTCTACAACAGCAATCTAAACGCGGCCAACTAATTTAACTGTTTTGAAATGTTAATGAATAAAAATTTTTACATTTCACAGATTTATCACTCGTCAATGGTGCATGGAACAGATAATATCCGAACTTCAGGCGGATTCTTTCATATGGCCAATGTCTTTTATAGACAAAACAAGTTGGATGTGGCTTTCTCACACTATAACCAGGTCTGGTCTTTTGGAATCCATTCAAAATCGTTTCTAGTTATCAACAAAAAGCCGTATCAAAGGATAGCAAAAATATGGCCTAAACGCTACTTCACTCTACAGTACAGAACTGAAAATTTAATGTACTGTTCAAAGCTAAATGATATTGAAGAAGAAAAAAAATATGAACACTGGCAAACGCTTTTAACAAACTTGAATACCATGCAAAGTTTGTATTTTTGTCTTCAGCATTAAGTTCTGTGCTTCTGCTCTTAGTAAGAAATATACTTTTTGTTAATAGCAGTGTCGAACAAACAACATTTTTATTTTGTCGCCTCGTCTCCTCTTGGCTTTTTTTACAGAATTTCTTCTTAATTTTGTGTTCGCTGTTTGGCCACACTTTTCCCCGGTGTTTACGAGAAAATATAACAGTGTCTAAAGATAAAAACGATATTTCATGAACTCAAGAAACCTCAGCTAATATTTCATCATACTTTACAGCGCTCAATTGCGTTTAGTTTTTGTTTGTACCATGTTAACGGTTAAAAAAACTCATATTATAAACGCAGTAATCACATGATGGCTGACCATTATATATCCTTTTTATAGGTGACAGACATCTGGTATGAACATTTATGCAAGCTGGTGTCTCAACGAACTCAGACACCCGCTGAGCCGTCGGGAATTGGACCAGCCTTTAACCCAGGGGTGCCTACAGACTTTGACGTGCTTGGTAAGGGTGTTCCCTTTGTACTGCTAGGTTTTGTTATCACAACTGTTTTCTTTTTTTTGCACCAAAGTAGCTATATAGGAATTATATTACCTTCCCTTTAGAAGAGTCTAATTAACATGGGATAATTACTTGTTTTATTGATAAAAGTAAAAGTGAAGTGGTGCATTTATTAAGCGCCTTTCCATATGACATGCTTAAAGGCGTTTTACAATGATCAATTTTCCCCTGTGGGCGGGTTGCATAAACACTATATAGGCGCATTCGGCAGCCGCTTCAAAGCAGTCCATGCATGTTTGTACTCATTGTTGATGACGGGATAGGACAGAATAATTAACAATTATTCAACGAACGCGCATTGGATAGAGCTTTGAGACAGCGGACGAAGTGCGAAGCACCAAGTAAACTATGAGCTCATATCCAACAAGCGTGAGTGGAATACTTGTTTTATTAAATACCAAAAACTGGATTAAAATATCTCAAACTTTGTTTGCTTCCGACTCCGCAGTTTTCGGCAGTATTGTCGGAAAATTTTCCGTGGTAAAAATAATAGTTTTCATATTTGGACAAACTACTGTATATTGGATTTATACCGTGATTAGAGAGCCAATCAGATTAACGGAAACTCAATATCCAGTGTTTGGTGGTTGATAAATTAGCTTATATGTACAGTATTTGGATTACCTTTTTTTATTACTGTTTTACGTATTTGAAACAATTTTGTTTTTGAACGAGTGATCAATTGCTGCGTGGATGATAGCAAGCTTCCTCTGTTCTTTACGGTTCAAGAATGAGACCATCATAAACGCTGATACCCAGATCTTTCGTTTCGTTTTGATTACGGCCTCGTATTGGACCCGAAAAAAGGAGTTGACCACAGCCGCCAAGTGATCTGGAAACTTCGATCCAACTGGAATAGCTTTCTACATATCAAACTATCGTTTGGAATTCCGTTGCAATTTTAACGACCTGTTAACGGTGTTAATAAGTGGAGGTTAAGAAAGCATTTTGTAGAGTTCTACAAGGACAGCAGGTCACTACGGTATTACACGAAATATATTTTCTCGTCTTTTTTAGTTTCGTTTCTGAAGACTGTTCCACTTGTTTTTGTTTCATTTTAAGAGAAAAACCTTGATATTGAAATCTCTTGGTAAATAAAAGAAAATAAACCAGGAATGTTTCCAAATCATGGTGGTCGTATCCGCAATAGCAAAAGTGCCTTGGTCATCTCGCTGTATATATTTCTATCTTTGTCGATATCTTCATAGGGACGACGTGGCCTTTCACTTTCACCACTAGTGGTTGGAGGCAGAAGTTTGCGTAGTTCGAAAAAAAGTAATTAATTTTGCTTTTAGTTTACGAAACCAGCTTCTGGTCCTTACTTTACTTTGAATTACTTTAATTTCAATTGCATCGCGGACTATGCATATTGTCTACTGACACTGTTTATTGTTGGTGTAAGTTGTTATCGCCTTTAGTGTTATTGCTAGAGTTATTAATATTAGTGTTATTGTCCATGCCCCTCCTTGGAGCGCAGACGAAGCGCAGGAAGCAGAAGCCATCCAGGTTATAAATGCCATCCTGGAGCTGCGCGAGAGTCAGTCGGTCCAGACCCCCTCGGTTATGTGTAAGATCTACTTCAGTATGGCAATGCTGCAGTACATACTCGGCAATATGGACAAGGTTTGTTTTCATTGTACTATGCTTTTTAGAAATAACAGTTACGTAATGATAGAAATAAATAGTAACAATAAACATAATAAATAAACCATGATATTGATAATAATAATGATGGTGATAATAATAAACTGTATGGTTTTACAGTAACGAACTAAAACTAAGTATAAAGATCTTTCCTGTTTAATTATATCTTATAAGGTATAGTACGCAGAATGCTGTGAGCGTGGGTGACAAAGACCTGCATTTTGTGATCTTTGCATTTTCTCCAGCTGATATGACGACAAGCCAAGTGTCTGGCATAATTGTGTTGAACGAGTTTAAGATCCCCTCCTTTCGTCTTATACACCCAGGTGCGTTGTAGAAGCCCTTCAAGGTATAAGCTCCACGATGTTGGTCTTAGTCATTCGAACTCTTGGTTGGATTTCTTCTTTGAAAACAGTTCTTACCGTGTTCTAACAAATTAAAACTAACAAATATTGTCTTATCATTAAAGAGTTTTAGTATGATTGGGCAGCCAAACAAAAGTACCTCAACAATCCTAGGAGCAGGCTAATCACTTAAGGAACACTTGAATTAACCATGCAACCTGATCTTAAACGAAAATATACTGTTAGTGTGTAATGACCTCCCCCCCCTTTTCGGAACACAAACCCACCACAAGAAACTTGGAAAAATGTGGTTATTGACCAAATACATGTAGGCCAACGGGCTTCTTTTTGAAATTTAATAGCATTGGAAAAACAACTGCTTGGATACAGTTCTAAAGTTGGCTCTCATTCCTTGTAACACAAGGCTGGTGCTTTAGTACTAGTGCTGAGATTGATATTATTCCCATGCAATAGCCTGTACTTTGCTTCGGAATTTCAGGCCGCAGAGTTTGGCATCAAAGCGCGCAGTGCTTGTGAAGGAGTTGTCTCGGGAGACGAGGCGACTATGAAGCGAGTGGTGGAGTTCTTAGCCGCTGTTGAGCGATTAGCTTAGAATGATGCGTGGACAACTGCTGCTGCAACACGTGCTACATTTGATATCTTCGTAGAATCAACAAGGATTTTGAGAAACAACTTTCGTTCCTGGAGACCCTGATGCCCTTTCCTTGCTCGTAAAAAGCCTACACAACGCATGCGCACACATCAACACAGACACACTGCCCCCTCCCCCATGACATGCAACCACACACAGAACGCAGAGGAAGCTCACTGACCATTGCTGTTTTTATTGAACCAAATACATAATGATAACATTTACCTTTGTAAATAGATATGTTTTACAAGTTCCATTAACTAGCAAGGATCACCTGTACTAGTACTGGTAATAGTTTGTTTTACCGCTAGTTTTTCGGCATGTTGGAAAACACACTCATGTACATAAAAACGTCTTAAATAAAAAAGATATTGCCAATTGTTTTGTTTTCTGGTTTTGGATTTTTGTTTTTTAGCCTAAGAATTAGAATTTAGTGCAGATAATTTTTTGGCCTCACGCGCCTAATGGCATAAAGAGATAGAGCAGATAAGTTTGAGAGCGAGCAGCCTACACCATGGTTCAATCCATTGTTTAACTCATGCGCGAATTATCGAAACAACTACACCCATCTCTTTTGCGTTTTACTTCACCTTCACTGAAATGATAAAGAAAACGTACACAGATAAGCGCTTTCCATTTCTTGTAAATAGTCTAAGCTCTTCTGTTCAAAAACTGAGACGCAAATCGACCATTAGGCGCGGGAATTAAACCAGTTCCATTATAAACACTTCCTTTAAATGGTAGTTTAACGTATAGCACGGGGAGCTCAAACAAGCACAGTATAACTTGGTGAAAGCACGCACTGTAGGAGAGACGCAGCCTTCACTTAAATGCACTTATATTATGCGCCAGCGTATCTGACTGATTTAGTCGTTATTGTTCATTACATGTTTCCCAAACAAATTGATTTTGGCGACTGAAGTCTGCTCCAGTGGAACTTCGAGGTAGTGTTCTCTTTAGGGTGCGTAGTGCTCTGTAAGAAAAAGGAAATGTGATTTACTGATGACAAGAAAGCTAACAAATCTCGAGCAGGAGAATCACTCTACCTTTCGTTTAGGGCCAACGCTTGATTCTTACAAATAATCAAATGTGGCCTATGTAGATTATCAATTTCTTCAGTTCGTTGTAACTTGCCATGTGGATTGGCACACACCTACCCTCCTCCCAACACACACACACATACACACACATATACATACAAAAACACTCATTGCTTATGTAGAATATTGTTTTCCGCGATACACACGTTGCAACTTGCCGTGTTGATTAAGATACACCTGCCACGACCCTTAACGACCCAACCTACCCCCTACACACACGCACACACCTGCAAACAGACAAACACAATAATTCAAGATCTATATAAAGTATTTAATTTTGTTTTCTCAATGCGCCAGTTGCAACTTACCGTGTGGGTTGAGACACACCTCTTGCCCATCCCGGTCCTCGATAGTATCATAGCCCATGGGACAAGACCGGAGACAATTTGTCCGATGCCCATGTTTGATTACAAGTCTCTTGTATCCGTCCTTGCACCTTTGACAGTTCTTGTCGTCTGTGCACACTTCACACTTACGAATGCACTCTGTGAGACAAACTCATAACGATTATTTCCTATTTTTCCCTCATTCACAGAAAAAGTCGGGCAGAAGGCTGAGTATGTGTGTGCTCCTGAAAAAATCAGGTGTCAACCAGAGCGTTTCTTGGAGAAATAAAACTTTTACCATTGTTTTAATTTAAATTTAAGTAAAGGTCCGACTAAGAACTGCACAAGAATGCAAATAGGTGATGATTGCGATATTGTTTAAAGCGATCACCTCATTGGTCAAAACACGAAAATCTTTTATAACTTCACTATGTAGTACATTGATTTAACTCTAGTTTGCTAGTTTATTCCTTTATAGTGAAAACTATTCTAATACTTAATGCAACAGAAATGACATGTGGGGAACATAGAAAATTAGAACCCTTTGTTGGCTATTGTTTTGCTGTCTCACGATTGAATGAAATCTTGTAGCACAAAAGAAACGTCGCTTTGAAACAAAATATCCTTACATTTTCTCTAAAATACGTGCTGTGTAAAGGGTGATGTATCCTCAGTATGAAAATCTAAACATTCTAATATGGGGAACGGTGAATTGCCGCAGAACAATAGAAGGTTGTGCCCTCTTTAGGGATTGTTACTTAAGCTACACAAGACAGTTGGAGCCCGTTAATTCGAAGTCTCATGGCGAAAAGAAAATGGATCTAGTTAACGGGGGTTCGAATTAACTAGGTTAAAAGTTCGAATTATCGGGGTCCATTTATGTAGGCCAAGGGTTGCTGGGGAGCTTGTGAAACCAAAAGGGAGAACGGTGTTGTTGAAGATGCTTACACTTCGTAACTCGCAGAACACGTTTTCTCGCTTGTCCACCTCAACACTGGACAGCTATCGTTTGCGGGTATAATTTGTATTTCTTAGTGTTGGTTTCTTAACTGATGCAGTCGGTTTCTATTTCCTCGCATTTTTTTAAGACAAGATTGACAACAGCGGTAGAAGATTTTTTATTTTTAAACAAAACTTGGAAGAGGCGGGCCCTGCTTCCTGCAAACAGTGTCCCAGAATCTAAACTGTGTGTATTTGCTGTCATTCCGTGCAATAATACAGTTTCATATTTAAAAATGCTAAGAATTTACCATACACAAATTCTAAATACACAAAATAGTAACATATATAAACGTTGAAAAGATTTATTTTAGTATCTTGATCCAGCATCATCACTTTGCTACACATGAAATCAAGAAACTCTGTTTGAAATGCTTACTTGTGCATCGTCTGTGTTTGTGAAACCACTTGAAATATCCCTTGGGACAGTCCTTGCGGCATTGCGATACTCCATGTGTATTAATGTGAAAGTAGTCCTTATGGCACTCGTTGCAGTGTTCGTCAAGACAGCCTTTCTTGTCTAAAATGACAAAAAACTTATGTTAACCACCGTCAAGCTTGCAAAACTCGATACTACCTTCACTACTGAGCCAGAACGACCATTCAGTGTCTCTTAGTATCTAGTTGTGAGGAAATTTGTGGCGATAACTGTTTTTCCAAACGTCAATTTGATATTTTTGATAATGTTGGAGGTTTGTACATAGCTGGACATGCAGATTATGTGCCAGTAAAGACTGTTTGCATGAAGGGACGTTAACCATAATAGAAGGACGAGACCAAAACTTAGCGTTTTTTTACATGGAGCTATCGGTTAACTGGCTATATCATCACGCCCACTTACAGTCAATCGCGTAATCATAATTCGAAGAAACACCTCGCATATCATGTTACGACAAAGTCAGAGCTCCGTAAACACGTTTCGTTTTCTTGTCTTGTCTTATTAAAGTGTCTATGTCACTTGTGGGTTTTTTTTCAAATTTAGAATCTACTCATCGTTCTGATATACAGAGCAAAAAAAATTGATTTGAATTTTTCTTCGTGGCGCAATTAGCGTTCAAACAGGCGAAACTTTACTTCCGGTTTCAAAATGACCGCGCAAAAGGAAGAATGGGCCCAAGTTGGGCTGTGACGTCACAACCACCACTCATACTTCGAGTCTGCAATCCTGACATTCTTTACATCTGTTGTTTATAATACGAAAAGTCAGAAAACACAAAACAAGATATTTCTCCAGCAAATGAAGACTTAAAGTATGAATTCTGCTTGTGACGTCACATTATCTAACCTTGGCCCATTCTTCCTTTTTCGCGGCCATTTTGAATCCGGAAGTAAAATTTCGCTTGTTTGAACGCTAATATGCGCCACTAAGAAAAATCCAGATCAAAAAAAAATTTTTTGCTATGTATATCAGAACGTTAAGTAGATTCTAAATTTGAAAAAAAAAAACCACAAGTGATATATACACTTTAAAAATAGTGCTCGTTAAGGAAGTTAATGACAACCCTCCCGGTAGGGTCAGCATTTGGTTGAAAGTTTAATCAGTGGAGACACTCTATAGTCTGGGTACTCAACCGCTGTTTGGGAGAGAACGCCGACTCAGCTCCGAACAGCAGCTCAGTAGATACAGCAAGCCTAGATAACCAAGCCACATAGCTTATAGGTAAATTAATTGGCAAAACGAAGGGCACCCTTCTTGTTTAGTAGAGCTCACCCTTCTAGAAGACAGACCATAGGTTTGTTATCTCACTGCTCAGTATATATGTTTTTCCCTTTTATAATAAAATCGTAACGGCAGTTACCTAAGATACAAACTGCTGGGTGATGAGCAGATTTCATCACCAGACGATAGCCTAGCGGACAGGTCTCCACGCATCGCGCAAGTTCTTCCTTCAGCAGCGCGTAGCCCTCTTCGCATCCATCGCAGTCAGAAGAATCGCTACAGCTACGACAATGGAGCTTGCACTCTAAGGATAATAGAAAATTGAATATATATTTAAAACAGACTGTACACGTGGTCGTACAAAGCTTAGGCAGCAGTGTTGATTATTGTGGTCGTGGCGTTGGAAGTCTTAGTAACATGTAATGGTAATTATGGTATGGTAATGGTAACGGTTTGGTGTTTGTAATGATAAAGGTAAACACAGTGGTATCAGTGCACACATGGTAATGGTAGCCGCAGTGTTAATGATGATCCTAGTGTTGATATTGGTATAACCGTAGTAGTAACCGTGGTTGTAGTGGAAACGGTCTTTGCCTTAGCCTGCCAAAGACTGTGGGACACACACGATGTTAAACTACCATGTGGTCCTAACTAACCTACTCTATGGATATGAAACCTGGACAACCTATTGTCGACGTGTGAAACTTTCGAACAGTCACAGCAGCCTTGCTTGTGCTCTATATGCGGTATCAAGGACAGGGTATCCTATTATGAAGTATTACATCGATGTGACACCCCCAGCGTTGAGACCCAAATTATTAAGGCACACCTTCGCTGGGCCGGAGAATGGAGGGCCACAGAACACCTGAAGCACTCCTCTTTGGCCAGCAAAAAAAGGGAAGAGAACGGTAGGAAGACCTAGGCTCAGATACAAAGACACGTTCAAATACAACCTCGAGGAATGTGGGATTTGTCCTGATGCCTTGGAAAAGCCTGCTCAAGAGCTCACAAGATTGCGTGGTGTTTACAATGACGGAGTGAGTATATTTGAAGAGAAAAGAACCACCAATCTCAAAGATCGCAGAATGAAACAGAAAGCTAAATCCGCCCTCGCCACAACAGCCGGCCTCCATGTTTGTGCAAAGTGCAACCGAGTCTGCCTCTCGAGGATCGGGCTCACGTCACACGGAAGAGGTCATTGGTCGTAGGATTCTCGTGCACCATTACCGATGATGGAATCCATCATCAGTAGTAACGATTATCATAATCGTAATCTTATGGTAAGGAGATCTCTGCTCGCAGGGTAAGGTAATAACAATAGTTGCACCAGCGGTAGAAGTGAAAGTAATAGAAACGGTAATGGAACCGTAATAATGGTGTTAAAGATGACGCTGATGGTGATGTTAACGTTAAAAGTAGTTGTGAAGGACGAGGTCCTTAGATTATCAAATATCTTGCAGACCGAGAAAGAAACGGGAAATAATTTAGAGCAGTATATCAGGCGAGAATGTTTAGAAATTACTGGCATACCAGAGAAACTGCACGAAGAAACAAATGAGATAGCTGAGAGTTGGCTGTAATACGAAACCATAGCCGGGAATGGATGTATTGGCAATTTCACCAACATCTTGTTTGATTTTAGTTTCAGATAATCCTATTAAACTGTGCAATGTTCTAGCTAGAAGAACGCACAGAAGAAGACGAAAGACAGCTTGTGGTACAGCTGAATATGAAAGTAATTACAGCCTATTAAAGTGAAATTGTATTTTAAATCAGCAGGCAAAACACTTAATTCGTCGAAATTTGCTGATAGGCCTCTGATATTTAATTTAATTGCATAAAAACTATGTTTAGAGGATTGATTGATGTCTGCATCTGCACTGAAATGTTGTGGAGTGAAATATTGAAAATTTACCTTATGTGAAAAATTCCTTTCAACATCAAGATTGTTTAAGTTTGGAGTGTTATCTAACTTAGATAACTTAGATAACACCTAAAAACGTGGTAAATTTGATAATCTATCCTGATTTTCCGTAGTTTGAGTCATAAGTGCTCATATAGCTTTTATAAATAAAACAAAGGCTAACTTTACACCTATTTTCAATGGATTATTGTCCCTTACAAGTAAATGGTAGAAAGCTATATTTAATTTTTAAAGCTCGTATGTATAATAATACATGATAAAATAATTTATTTAACTTAAGTTTTGAAGATTGTGTAAATAACTGATTGTTGTCGTTGTTGTTGTTGTGATGGCCGGGGTATTGGTGATAGTAATGATAGGAATAAGCGGGATAGCAGCAATCGTTGTGGTAAGGAAAAGGCTAATAATGGTAATGACAGTGGTGACAATAGCATTAATGATAGCAATAGTAATAAAGTCAGCGACAGCAATAAATACAGTGTTGGTGACAGCGTCCGTGATAGCGATAATCGTAACTTATGTTAGTGATAAAAATAATGATAGTGTTTGCCAAAGCAAAGGCAATGTTTGCACAAGAATTAGAATACATATTTATCTAAACGGCGTGGAAAGTACTTTTCACAAAGAACCGACATTGAGAAAAAATTGTTTTATTATAAATACAACAATGACCATGGATGAATAGTTACTTTTTTGGCCAATCAGGGCTGCAAAAACTGAAATTAATATTCACTTGTTGGGTTTATACCAAAACAATTACTCACCTTAGTGTCGGTGCGTAGAGAAAAATATCCACCGAGCCGCTTCAGTAAGGCTTAACTCTATGAACGCGCTTTCTTTGATTTTTTTCTTTCTTTTTTTTGTTAAAGTTTACGTTCTTTAACAAAAGGGTTTGAGTTACCTATATTGTCTCTTATCCAATGGGATCTTACGTTCGTAGAGTTAAGGACGACCCAGCCGCTTCGCTTTGCTGCTTGGTAGAATTAACGTTAAATTCTTCAGAGAAAATATAATTTGCATAATTATCCCCATTTTTATCCTAACACTGTGTATATGAAGTAATAACTTTAGTTGGCTCCTTGCAAGTCTTTCTGGTAAACCTGCTTTTGTCAACTAAATGGCGTTCCGCTAAAAATCTTGAACAACATCATGTATTTACGTACTCTGATCCCCCTATTCTATTTCAATGTCATAAAGTATATCTGACGCAAATAGCACTCACTGCCACAAACCGCATCTCTCGAGTGGTGGTCGACTCTCTTATACTGTCCCTCGGGACACTGGCGAACACACGCAAGTCTTTTTCCCTCGTGCTGCTCATTGTATTTCTGCACCCAGCCGTCTTCGCACGAACTGCAAAAGAAATCTGTGCATCCCTCTGTGTATGTGGAAAAATGAAAAAAAGAATTAATGAATAACAAAATTTTACTTTATTGTTTTGGTATTTTAAATGTTAGTTTAAAAGAAATAGTCTTTTTAGACAATCACTTTTAAGAAAATCGATTGGTTGATTGAGCTGACTAACTAATTGCTTGATTGAATGATTGATTGACTGATTGACAAGTTCATTGATATATTCATATTGTGTACATTTCTCAACAACTAACAAATGATAGCTAAACTTTTACAAAAACTGCTGACGCCAAAAGATGGATGCAATAGTAAATCTTTTTTTTTATTTTTTTACTGAATGAAATGTATTTATCAGTCGGGAAAAAATCTTGGTCTCGAACAATGAGTTCAAAAAGAAATTACCGGGCTTGCATCTTCTGCCATGTTTGACGAATCTCGCGGGACATTCCTCCACACACGCGGTTTCTTCTTCCAAGTGGGCAGCAAACAGCAGATAGCTGTCCTGGCAACGGTCACACTTGTAAGAACCCACAGCAGGGTACCTCTCCGAACATTCAGCGCAGTTGTAGATGTAATTGCACCCTAACATATTGGCAATATATTAATATACAACTATTTAAAAAAAAAAGGTTGTCATAGTCAATATAACGACGGGAAAATGTAAATAAAACAAGGTTAAAACTACATTATAAGAATGCAACCAAAAAGAAAAAGAAAAAATATATCCGAAACAAACAAACAAAATCATCAAAAAAATGAACAAAGATAGGGAGAAAACAAACTCGACGTATAAACAATTCTGGAACGGAGATTGATAAATTAACAAGTAGACAAATGGACAAACTAATAATTGAAAGGAAAAAACGTAAGCGTAGTAAGCAAACTTGTTGAAGAACAAACAAACAGGCCGACAAAAACAGATAGATGTAATAGTTAACTCTAAGAGTTACTGCCTCAAGGACCAGGCTGCCTACCCGTTCTTTTGAAACACACTCTGCTATACGTATCAGATACCTTCTAGTAGTACTAACAGGCTACTTACCAGTTGTCTTGACACACAGTCTCCGATACGTGTTGGACACATCTTTGTGGTACCAACAGGCTACTTACAAATTGTCTTGACACACAGACTCCTATACGTGTTAAACACATTGTGGTACCAACAGGCTACTTACCATTGTCTTGACATACAGTCTCCTATACGTGTCAAACACATCGTGGTACCAACAGGCTACTTACCATTGTCTTGACATACAGTCTCCTATACGGGTCAAACACATTGTGGTACCAACAGGCTACTTACCATTGTCTTGACATACAGTCTCCTATACGTGTCAAACACGTACCCATGGTACCATACCAACAGGCTACTTACCAATTGTCTTGACATACAGTCTCCTATACGTGTCAAACACATCGTGGTACCAACAGGCTACTTACCATTGTCTTGACATACAGTCTCCTATACGGGTCAAACACATTGTGGTACCAACAGGCTACTTACCATTGTCTTGACATACAGTCTCCTATACGTGTCAAACACGTACCAACAGGCTACTTACCATTGTCTTGACATACAGTCTCCTATACGGGTCAAACACATCGTGGTACCAACAGGCTACTTACCATTGTCTTGACACACAGTCTCCTATACGTGTCAAACACATCGTGGTACCAACAGGCTACTTAC